>JAQRGA010000855.1:0-13651 GCA_029237695.1 Conchocele bisecta | reverse complement strand
GCCATCGCTTTTCTTAAGTGAAAAGGTAATGAATATATGTAGTTTTCTACCTTTAGAAGGGTTTTAAAATATTTGTTGGGAATACATTTAACACTGGTGTCGATATCCCTGTGCCAATGTTGTTTACAACAATCAAGAACACGCTGTTTAAATTGGTACACACATAGTTACGTCCCCTACATCGTGAGAAATCCATACAAATCCAAAACCGTACTTATATAAAAGATTTCTGATACGGGTGACCCAATTTATCCGCCCCATATCATCATGCGCTTTTAACAACAAGTAACAATTTCTAGGATACAGATAGTTTGGCATTTGTATAAGACGACACCAGTACGATATGCATTTGGAAACGTATGTGATACAAAGAGGATGTCTACCACAATCTCCTAGTGCCATAGACTCATTTACAGTTCTAAAAACATACTAGAATGATTTACAAAAGCTTAACTTTACTGACTCTATTTGTTCAGAGAATTCATAACCCCATAATTCATCCCCGTAGTAAATGATGGGTCTACCCATGGTAACAAACAATTTATAAATATCGCGATACTTGAAGTATTCAAAATGCCGTTGATATCCGTGCATTGCCATGATTTATTTCCTTGCTTGTGCTGTTAAGGTATCTTTAGCGCGTGTCCATATCAATTTAGGAGTAAACAAAAGTCCCAAGTATTTATAAAAAGCAATAGTTTGTAATTTCCTCCCTTGGTAAATTCAATTTTTATAAGATCGTAGTATTCCGCCGTGACGAAAGACCATTACCTTAGTTTATTCCCGTTTGTTGACAGAATAGTTCAATGATATTAATTTATTGTTGTAGTTTTGCAGCTATTTCTGCACCGTTTGCTATATCATCAGCGAACATAAGACACAGAATATCGGGTATATTATTAGTCACAAATATGCCAGACCCACAGTTTTCCCTTAAAATTGTCGACAGATCATTGATAAATAGGGGAAAATGTATAGGGCTGCTAACGCACCCTTGTCATGGAAAATAAGCTGTTAAACCACACGTTGTTTTATCACATGCTGCTAGGTTATTGTAAATTGATTGTAGAACCCGTAAATATTTTCCGCCTATTCCCTTTAATATTAGACTTTCCCATAAATTGTATTGTCTTATCCTGTCAAATGCTTTCGAAAAATCTACAAACAAACAATAAAACCTCCCTCCCTTTTTCAATAAATATTTCTGAACCATTGCCTGTAAATTAAACATGTTGTCTATGTGATTATCCGGATCGAAAACCGGCTTGAGATTCATCAATTATGTTGTGCTCGAGTGTCCATTGGGTTAAGCGAGAGTTTAATGATGAAACAAATATTTTACGCATTGCATTAATAAGAGATATCCCACGATAATTGCTACGATTATCATGAGAACCGTGTTTGTGTATCGGACACATAATTGAGTGACCCCAACACTTTGGAAATGTTCCGGAATCAAAAAATTGTATATTTTACTCAGTTTTCACATCATGATCAGCAGCGCAGTACCTCTCCATCTACTCTGTTTCACGAAACCTGCCCAAACATTATATGTTTTTTCGATAATATTAAATTAAAGGAAAATTTAAGAATGAGCCTTTTTTTATTTCGTGAAATTTGGTCCAATATTTATTTTATTACGAAAATACAATTTCTCCATATGAAGATGTCTATGGGGATTTAACATGAACAACTTTTTTCTAATTTCAGAAATAGTGCACCAATTTTCAAAATGTAACTTTTGTTTTCTTGGTTAGATCATTTCCTAGCTAGATTTCAGAATGAATTTCCAAATTTGTTCGACTCCTCCTTGTTCTCCACCTCATTTCCCTTCCCCCTCCCCCCCCCCCCCATTGTTAAATTCCCATAGAGAACGCATTTTTCGTAATAAAATCAATATTGGACCAAATTTCACGAAATAAAAAGTAGGTTCATTCTTAAATTTTGCTATAATTTAATATTATCGAAAAATATATTGTTTATATAGTCGTAAAATGTGGGCAGCTTTCGTGAAACAGACAGTAGTTAGTAAATGAACTGCAATGATATGTACAATTGACACATAGATGATGAAGTCATATACATGTATATGCATGTTTTTTATTAAATTTTGTTCCGTATAATAAACATCTAAAAATACACGTTTATATTATACAAGTATGAATACATATGGTATAAATATGTTGTTGCTATTGAGAAAATAAGTACATTCATGTACTGTAATAAATACTTGACTTGGAATAGCCATGTACTGTTATTTGAAAGTATATGGTAGTTGCATGTATGATTTTAATGTCATACTATTCTTTGGTATGGTTACAATACATACAACACCGAGGAAACATTTGAAACAGATTAAACACCTAGTATATTATGTTCACTTGTATTATAGCACTTATGACATACATTAAATGAAATACTTATCAGGGGCCCGTTTCACTAAACTTCGTACGACTAAAATGTTCGTAAGCGTAAATTTAGAATCGACTGGAAATTTCAATTTATGGATTTACGTTTATTGAACATATGCAGCCTATCCTCATGAAATGTAAATCCAATAATTGTTTACAAGCAAACATTGATAATGTGATATTTACAGACTATCATAAGTTTGCGCTTACGAGCATTTTAGTCGTACGAAGTTTAGTGAAACGCACCCCCCCCCCCACTCCCCAGATGTTCACACACCACTATAATCTTAGTGTCATCATGTTACTAGCATTTACTTCCAAAATATGGCATTACATAGCACTGTATATCATACAGATAAAACAAAGCCGTGCATTTATTTTGTGTCTGAACGTGATAGTGACTGAAAAGCACCTGCTTACTGTACATAAACCACTTGATTTTTGATGCACAGTAAAAACCTTAAAATGCGATTTTATCCAAACAGTGAAAACTGCAATTGGGCCTATATGGTTGTTGGGGCCAAACTATATATTGAGAGGCCATATTACCACAACATGTCGTGTGATCTTAGACATTCTCAGTAAAGTTTAAGCAACCACAATATCGTTGAACAGACACTCAACGTCATGAATGTATTGACATACCAAACAGGTCAATTTCATACTGTGACTCTTGTATTAACACCAATGGCTATTATGACTACTAAATTCACCACACACTATCATAAAGTATAAAACTGGTACGAAATGAATATTAATTGTGAATCTTTTTACATTTTACTATTATTAGTGTGGCGGCCATTTTATGTTGGCGGTCAGTTTGTGCTTGAAAAAAATTCCACCATACTTTGTTTTAGACTATATAAATAAAAAATCAAGAGAGAGTTTTCTTTTAACAAACAAATGACACGGGATTATTTTTAAAGACAATCCAGCCTCCACTAGTATCCACTACAGTAACTTAAATGACATTCATTCCACAGGTTGAAGTAACATACAAGGCCTATAAATACATTAAATATACCTAAAAGTATCAATAAGTGAAACAAAAAAAATCCCTGGTATAACATATTACCAAGGTTCCTATGTGTTTATGGGCCGTACTCGGACGGCCACGAGACAACGGACTCTCACATAACAATTAACCGATTTATATCATGTTCGCCTATTGCAGACGTTAGGTAAATGTTAGCCCTCCGCAATAATGTATTCTCCGATGCGCTATGTCAACGTGTTTTCGAGCTATGTATTATTGTGTTCCAACATAGTTCCACATTTGTCTCTAGTAAGAAGACATCGGGCACATTTATTTCTTTGACTTTCCAGGTGACGAGTCAGCTGGTACCGTTCATAGCTTCGCTAACTGGTAACCAGTTAAGGTTACATGACGCATACGCGTGACACTCCACGAATCTCAACCGATCATACGCTTAGCGTTGACGTCATCGGGAAAACCCGTCAACAATTAGACAATATGGCTTCCCGAGAAATGATAGAAATGTTGTTGCGATTGAATTGTCTGTCGTGACGCATTGGACTGGTATAAATGTAGGTTTGATCAAATATTCGATTGGAAACAATGTTGTTTCGATGCAAACTGTTTCTTAAAAGGCCCGGACGACGTAAAAGTGTAGTTTGAAGCAGCTGTTTGCGCTAACATTTCGTAGTATAGGCTCGAAAAATGTTACCGAAGGATTACGACCTAAGATAAATGCGGAATTCTGCTGAACAAAATAATCTCTAGCTCGAAAACGTGTTCACATAGCGCATCGGGGAATATGTCGGTGCGGACGCCTAACATTTGCCTAACTTCTGCAATTGGCGGAAATGATATAAATCGGTGGACTGTTCCGTTGTCTCGAGGCCGTCCGAGTACGGACCATTAACAACATAGGCACCTTGTATTGTGTTCTAACAGGGAGTAAACTTTTCTTTCCAACTGATTTTTTCCCACTTATCGATACTTTTAGGTATATTTAATGTATTTATAGACCTTGGTCTGTTGCTTCAACCTGTGATCACTAACAATATAAGACACATTTGTCAGGTAAAATCGATTGCATTGACCGGATACGTATTAAATGGTGGCATTTTGTCGTATCCTGCATTGACTAGATAAGGATACGCGGGTCACAATGAACGCAAACTGGCTGATTGACTGAACCGCGTAACGTGATACTACCGAATGACTGCAATGAGTGCAATGACGCAACGTAAACAAGTTCGCGTTCTTTTCTTTCATAGTTGCTCATTATGTAGCATAAAACGTTACCTGATAAATAGACTACCATGCTGATGTACTTTCATAACACATTTATCAGGTTCAGCTCGGAAACGATAGGAATTCCTCGGCGAGCCTAGGAATTCCTAGTGGTACGCATTTCCTAATCCTCTTCAATGTTATCTTTATATCTAACTAGAAAATGTGTTCATACAACACGGATGCCACACATATCGCTTTGATAGTAAACGAGGCAAACTTCCAAATAAAATAAACGGTGCGCATCTACACATCATAAGGAAGCTAAATACAAAGTTTCAGGTTTGTAGCTAGTACGGTTTGAACGTTTTACGAGTTACAATGCAAACTTTCGAATTACAAGGCCAACTTTGGAAATTTTAAGTCGAAAATGGGGAGATAATCCATGACCCAGGAGGTCGAATAAAAAATCTAAATAGGCTTTGCGCATCTACTCATCAGAAGGAAGCTACATACCAAGTTTCAGGTTAGTAGCTAGTACGGTTTAAGCGTTTTACGAGTTACAAGGCAAACTTGGGACATTCTATGTCGAAAAGGAGGAAATAATCCATGACCCGGGGGTCGAATAATGATTCGAAATAAAGTTTGCTCATTTACTCATCATAAGAAAGCTACATACCAAGGTTCAGGTCTGTAGCTGGTACGGTTTAAACGTTTTGCGAGTTACAAGGTTGGTGACGGACGGACGGACGCTCGGACACTAAATGTGCTAATTAGCGTCATGACTGAGCTAGGGGGCGAAGTGACATTAATTAGCCACCTTAATGTTCGTTCCGTCGCGACGACAAAGCGAAGGAGCGACAACATGTCCGTAATCCATCACCATACAGTAGCGCTTTTTTGCTCCTTACATATTTG
This sequence comes from Conchocele bisecta, assembly GCA_029237695.1. Taxonomy (NCBI): domain Eukaryota; kingdom Metazoa; phylum Mollusca; class Bivalvia; order Lucinida; family Thyasiridae; genus Conchocele; species Conchocele bisecta. The sequence goes on along the minus strand of JAQRGA010000855.1, from coordinate 8,122 downwards.
TATATACTAATATCGTATACATATCGTAATCGTAAAGTATTGGTATATTTAATGAACATATCGTATGATCATATAATATTGGAATGTTTGTACCGTAACATCGTATCGTACAAATGTACTATACAAATATTATACAAACATACGATATCCGTTCGTATATACGATATATCCGTACGAATATGGTATGAATATACCATAATCTGGTATGTTTGTACGATACAAACGTACCAGAATTATACACATGGTAAAAAATCGTATAAACGTACGATTTGAATTGTATATATATACGATATTGGTTGGTATGTACGGTACAAACATACCGTACTTTTACACTATATGCATATCGTATAGAAAACATATCGTATTGGTATAGTGTACGTATAGTATTGGTATAGTTCGTATAGTTGACCTGCAGAAAAGTGCTACTGTACATATCTGGTGGCATACGTCGCAATACATAAATACATAAATACCATACACTGGCGGTATATTATATACTGTGGCTGTGACCGTGGAAATGGTGCTGATGGGGTTTATTTGTGACCAGTGTAGCTCCTCATCAGATAGCGCGCTATTGTAGCCTGATAACTATCTGTATTCCTAGTTAGAAGCATACCGCATATGAAGCATATAGAAGCATACCCCAAGGCAGATCATGACCAGACTGTGCGGATGCACAGGCTGATCTGGATCTACACTAGTCGCAAAACCCATAAGCCGCAATTCATCAGTAACAGTCACCTACAATTTAACGCGCCCACGTGCACACCGGAGCGTATTCGTGCCCATTGATCGTCAGCAAGCACAGACAATATGACAATAACACTTTTGTATCCAGTTACAAACCCCAAGCAAAGTGTAAATATGTAGTATTCAGGTATACAAATGGACAATTTGAAAGACATGTTGGCGGATTCCCAAAACGTCCAATTAGTACCGTAACTTCCTGATCGAGTGCTTCCCCTATCAATGTATTCCCAAGCCCGTGATGCGAGCCGACCTACCGGCTGATTGTAAATGTAAATGCTTTGATTTAACGACGGCACTGGTTCGATGACCTTGCATGTCGAGACCGGCTATCTAAGTCCCCATCCGATAGGACTATGCTATCACGAAGGTGTCTTGCACAAGGACACGCCGAATCGGCCAGTGTCGGGATTGGAACTCAGGACCTTTCGATCCGTACGTAGTACAATGCTCTACCACTGAGCTATTGCGGCTCTACCGGCTGATTACACACCGGTGTAAAATGTTTCACGTCGAGCAATGTCCCGGTTTCCTGACGAGATGCCACTCAGTTCTCCTTTGAGCTGCCGCATAAACGAACTTTTCGTCTAGTAACCGGCGTACGTTTCTTGCGCCGGTTACTAGACGAAAATTTGATTATGCAGTATATTTTACATGTAGCTGAATGGGAATTCGTCAGGAATCTGGCGCCTATTTCGACATGAAACAGTTCACACCGGCGCGGAGTGCATCACCAGTGGATTACCTAAATGCAAAATCAAATAAAATCGACCATCAAATAGCAGCCCTCAGAAACATGTGGCTGTCGAATACAAGTATCTTTTTTTATTAATTCGTTCCCACGAAATAACAATTCGTTCCCACGGGAACGAATTGTTAATTCGGGGAACGAATTGTTATATCATGGGAACGAATTTTTACTTCGAAGAAACTAATTTTGTTAATTCGAGAGAACGAATTGTTAAATTGAGGGAACGAATTGTTATTTCGTGGGAACGAATTAATAGAAAAAAGCCATGTCATACCCAGGATTTATACGACAAACTCAATGAAAAACTGCCCCGATACAGGATGTAGACAGCTAACATCCGAGGTTATGGCTACATGTATTATTAGACGACACGGCAATTCGACAGAGCAGAAAAGTAACTTCGAACGTCTGACACGTGTACGTACAACATGTTAATGTGAAAATACACAATGGTCTGGCAATATCACTGATGCAATTGGTATTGAAAATAATTGGGTTGTATAAAATTACCTTTTACAGTACAATAACACAGTGTATTAAAATCGTAGTTCACTAGTGTAATAAAGCCGCAAAGAATACCGTTACACTACTGTCTGTTTCACGTAACCTGCCCAAATGTTACGGCTATATAAATAATGCAAAAACAGTATTTTTTTCGATAATATTAATTGATTTTATTACGAAAAATTGATTTGTCTATGGGAATTTAACATCGGGGAAAAGGAAATAGAGGAGCTGTGGGAGGAGTCAAACAACGAAAATATTTGGAAATTGACTCTGAAACCTGGCTAGATAGCTTGGAAATTATCTAACTTAGAACACAAAAGTTAAATTTTAAAAATCGGTCCAGCGTTTCTGAAATTCTAAAGATGTCCCCATGTTAAATCCCCATAGACATCTTCACTCTTTTTAACATGGGCAAATTGTTTTAACGAAATAAAATCAATATTTGACCAAATTTTGCGAAATAAAAACAAGGTTCAGCTTTCGTGAAACCAACAGTAATTATCCATGCACGATGCTATAATTATGCAATAACTATAATCTAACATGTTAATTTAACATAAAAAGCCATTAAACAACTTGAGTGTTTTCACAAAAAACCCTGCATAGCCTCGTTCAATAAATATCATATTAAAGCATCAGCCATGTTAGGGAGTCTATAAAAATTGTTTCAGAACACTTTTGACATATAACTTGTCTGTTTGTAAGGAATGTCGTATATCTCAGAAATATTTATAAAATATCACAAACCTGCAGCCTTATAACGATCATTATCACATCTTTGACACATTGCCGGGTGTTGTTTCTGTATTAACACTGCTCGTGTACAAGGTTGAGATGAGGCATGAGGATGTGATAAGTAAGTTAGATCACGTTTGTCCGCATGTACGAGCGATAATCCGCTCGCTAAGGCTCGCGGATTATCGCCTCGTACATGCGGACGAACCGTGATCTAACTTATACTTAGCTTGTTAGCAGAATGATGGGAGTTTCATTGATGGGATGTCGAACAGTGCAGGGGCCCGTTTCACTAAATTTCTTACGACTAAAATATTCGTAAGTTCAAATTTAAGATCGTCTGTAAATTTCATTTTCTGGATTTACATTTATTGTGCATAGGCTGCATATTTAGCATATGCTCAATAAATGTAAATCCAATATTATTTACAACAAAACATTGTTAATGTGAAATTTACAGACTATCATAATTTTGCACTTACGAACATTTTAGTCGTACGAAGTTTAGTGAAACGCACCCCAGATCCCTACATCACAGACTGATGTGAATCCAGCTCTTATTAGAATAGTCCCCTCTGGTTCTTTAACGTGCTCAGACTCTCCTTCAATAATGATACACGGGACCGCCGTTTAAACCGCCGTGTAAGGTCCCCATCCGAAAGGACTAGTAGAGCAGGAAATACAAAGTATCTCAGAAATACTGACGCCCAGGAACCCGGTTCGCCAGCGTGGCAATCCGACGGTGTTCCCCCTCGGCCACGGTCTGCTCTTGGTGGAATATCGATGATATAAATTATATTACTGGCGGTTCCTGGAATATTTGGGCTTATGGCATGTGTGACCAGAGTACATGTAGCTCCTGATCAAATAGCACACTCCTATAGCCTATTCACGTTTGTTTGTTTGCTTGTGTTTGTTTGATCTGATGCCAGGTCCTTTCCTCACCAGAATCACTTGGCCCCCCTCCCAAAAGCAGTAGGATCAGAAATAAACTTATTACTTTGTTAATGGGCAATAACCCAATTCATCTCCCAGGTACAAAAGAGCCAATGATAAAAACGTACCTGAGGGCCAAACCAGGCAAATCGTGATTCCTATAAGGAGGAACTTCTACCGTTAATTTACGCCGTCGAATTCGCCCGACCAACCACCCACGATATATATTCAATAATTATATAATATTGCTTGTTATAATATTTATTTCTCGTCTCTGTCAGAAACAATTTGTAATGGCCCTCTTTTGAAGTGGTCAGTACGGGTATGGTGTAGCATATAGTTTGCGTGTATGGGTGGTTGTTCGTGATAGCACGTGGAAAATGTGCGGGTTCTGTAGCCGATTTCACCGACATTGCAAAGTATACTTATCTACGAAAGTATTCTTTGAGGGAGTAATCATTGATTTTCCTGAAATTCAATATGTGAATTATAACTAACATATTGGTTGCCCAGCATTCTTCGCGCGCACATGTCTTATTCATGCAAGTCCCGCCAATACGCGATATTACTACGTTATTGGTCATCTGACATCGCAGCGCACATGTACACGTCACAACCGGGTGCGTGCCACGTGAATTTCCGACAACAAACTGTGACGTCTCTATCTAAATATAGCTTTCCTACGTATTGGAACATTTAATGAATACATTGAGTAGATATTTGAGAAATAGTCGTAATATGAGATTAAATGAGACGAAATGCTATGCTTTCATTGGTCGAGAAACTAGGGCAAACAATAATGTCATTACGTATTAGTTATAGTTCACATATTGAATTTTTATAAATTAATTTCGTCACGTACTTATTGTTTACCAGCCCAGTCGCGAAGCTCCGCCCCTAACAGTGATTTCAATCACTATACTAGCATGTGATTTGCGGTGTGACATCACGTACTTATTGTTTACCAGCCCAGTCGCGAAGCTCCGCCCCTAACAGTGATTTCAATCACTATACTAGCATGTGATTTGCGGTGTGACACGAAATGAGCGCGTGTGTGGGCGGTAATATGCTTTGTGTCTCGTGAACTGATGACAATAAGGCATACACTCAGTTATATATATAGCGCTGAACAGTTAATGATTAACTTAATACATATTGGCGAAAGCGTCGCAATATGCGATTAACTGAGACGAAATGCCGTTCTTTCATTGGTCGAGAAACTAGGGTAAACAATAAATGTACTCAATGCACAGTGATCCTCATTCAGATATTGTACCGTCTGTATATGAAATTGGTCTGAAACGGACATAAAACCACAACCAATTAATCGACCAATCAATCTGACGAATATCCATGCAACTTGATACAAGAAATACGACTGGCGGGAGACATCATGGGTAGCGTACAGCGTGTCTTAGAGGACATACAGACTGCATTGTATGGTGGTGTGCTTATGCAATAAATATAATTTAACATTTGCGTTGACTTAACATGATGCCATAGTGATATTGACCAGTACATGCATGGTGATGTGCTTATGCAATAAATTAATATAACATTTGTGTTGATTTAATATGAGATTTATTAAACTCGTTGACTGATTTCATAAGAAACGAGGCATAGCCTAGTTTACATAGCAAACTAATTTTATACATATCATAGTAAACGATCACTCATGCAGGATCCTCTATTTATTATATACGTACTTTCGTTTCCCATTGAAACACAATGCAACACAAGACGTCAATATTTTTCCATATTGACGTCTCGTGAGTTCATATTGGTCAGTGCCGGAACTACGCATTACATCGCTAAATAATTCCTTCTAAATCACCACTAATTTGTTTATTTTGTTTTATTTTGTATAATTTTTGAAGCACCAGATAAGCTGCATATTTGCTTAAATACCCAATTAAAATTGCCAAGAATCCAACTGAAATAAGAAATAGCTAGTATCAAAAGCAATAAAAATGTTGTTGTACCTTTATCATGCTGCATAAAACAATAAACAGACCACACATGTAGCAAATATTTCTAACTTTCCATGAAAAAAAATCTTGGTGTTTCATTAGAATTGTCTCCATAGAGACATTTCGAATGAAATTGTTCAATAATTGCTGTCTGCTGATTTTTAAACAGCAGTATGATTTTATTTTACCGAATTAGAATGTTGAAGTACCCAATTGCTTCAGAAATGATGGAGTGACAATACTCAATTAGTAATTCCTTATCTGGAGCCCTGCATAGACATTGTTTGCTTGCAGAACCTGATCAATTGAAGTACTAGCCTACTTCACAGCCATGTTAATGGAGCTTTTACATTAGATTCAAGGATATATTTTGTGGTTGTTATCTTCTAAATCTGAAAATGTTTGTCACGCGATGTAATTCAATTCAAGCCGCTGACTTTTTGTGCCACAAGGGTTGTCACAGTAGCTTGAATTTATCTTTCTTAACAATATGTAAACCTATACTTTAATATCCAGTGCAGGATGCGTGCAGGTTATGGGAAGATTGTCCCACAATATAAAGTCACCCTCTCTAAAAATGAAAGAAGCAGAGAATGGCAAAAAATGGGATAAATGTTTACTACGTTATATAGGAGAAATCAATGGTTGCGGCGAACCTAGTATTTCTGGTTGAAAGAGGTAAGGGACGTAATATGTCAGTAACCATTGCAACTGCATGCGTAAAATAAAATAATGTCCTGCTGAATACATTACCTTCCCAAAGTAGTGATGCCACTGCGTCATTAAACCAAGATCCGTTGCCATGTTAACCCAGCCTGGAAGGCGGCCAGAAGTTGAGGCGTAATCGTATTTATTTGGCAACTCCGTTTCGTCTGCCTCATACAGCGTCCCGTCGTAATGTCGGCTGCTCTCCACCGCCGTTTTCTTCGATTTCTTCCCAATTCCCGCCGTTTTACTTTTCCCATATTTATCATCACGTCTGTTTTTGTCCCATGTACATGTACTACCACCAAAATCGTCATACGAGCTACTCTCCACCAGCTCGTCTCGTCTGCTTTTCTCCAATTGTCCCCCTTTGCTCTTTTCCAATCCACCGCACTGTGTCGTCCGCCACAGATCCGCGATGCCATAGTCGTCTGCCGCAGTGACGCCCATATTGCCTGTCGTCTGCCCGGACGCCGGTTCCCGGTTTGTCCGCCGCAGGTTCCCGATACCGAAACTGTTTTCTGACTCTGGTTCGTCACGTCTGCTACGTCCTACGACGTCATCGCGTTTACTTCTGGCGAATGCCATCGCAACGTCTGGATCGTCCCGATCATAATACATATTGTATAGTTGTTTTTATTGAATAGGTAATGTTGCCTTTTTTACAGGAGCTAATCCATAAGATTTATTATATTCATGCAAGTAAGTTGAATATCACTACCACATGTACATGTGGTATCATCGCAGTGTCTATTAAAGATTCAACGTAGCTGCTACAATAATACGTTGTGTCATATTTAATTTAACAATTTCAGGTAACAAGCTATGCATCGATTAAACACATGGGGGCCGTTTCACTAAACTTCATACGACTAAACTGTTCGTAAGTGCAACTTTAGGACGAACATTTTAGTCGTACGAAGTTTAATGAAACGGGCCCTGGTGAACGACAATCTAATACATGACTGTATCAGGCATTGGCGCTGGCATACAATGTAATGGACTGCGGTTATTTGAAAGTTCGACAATGTCTAGCCGTGGGTAAACGTTTGCCGTGGCACGAGGGAACCGTTTGAACCACAAGGCCGTATCAAAAAACAAATAAGCCCGGTTTATCCTTTCACAATAATAAAAATAGAGCATAGATAATGTGTAGCCACCGACTGCTAAATTACAAGAATTCGCCTCTCTATGGAGACATTATTAATTGCCTAATAAGTGCCACAATTATTTGTAATTTTGAAAATGACGCCACTTAATTTGAAACTCAATTTGGCAACACAATGTGCTCTGTGTAAATAATTATAATGTTCGCATATGTTTCATAAATAATACAATATTATGGTGTATAATTTATCTACTTCAACCAGTAACGGGTTTTGTTTTGGCCGAATATGTGCTGACTGATAACATAATGTCGTATCAGGCATTTCCCTGATACGAATATCCGGGTTACAGCGAATTAAAAACTAAGGTTTCATTGATCGACGGCGTCATTCAAGACGTTACCGAACAACGTTATTGTAATCACGCAACGTAAACGAGTGCGATTTCTATTCCAAGAAAGCTAGTTTATATTTGATCATCGGCGAGCATAAAACGTTACCTGATACATAGAATATCAGACTAGCGTCTGTTGATATCAAGTTTATCAGGATTGGCTTGGAAACGGTAGGAATTCCTTGGCGAACCAAGGAATGCCTAGTACGCGCTTCCTAGCCGTGACTGATTAATGTGTATCAAAAGACACTGCTGTCTGTTTCAGGTTGTG
>JAQRGA010000085.1:0-148202 GCA_029237695.1 Conchocele bisecta | reverse complement strand
TTCAGGAACTGTCATAAAATTACAATATGGTAGATAGGTATATCAGTTATTACTTTGTTTAATGTCGAGAATCAATGTGGCACCAACTTAGATTACTTATAATGTAATTTTAGACTATAATCAACGGGTCTGTAAACATTAGCTTTCCATACAGCCAATGGTTACTAATCTAATTTAAAGCAAACCAACATAACACACATCTAGATGGGAATTTGTTTGCCAAGGAAGACTGTACCGCCAAATATTTACTCGCCCCCATTGAATTAAATTTCAATGCTATAGAATTATTAATATATACAGAGACAGCATCTTTAAATATTGATATTTATTTAAATTTCACGAACCGGGACAAAACCCTTAAATACTTACTGTATATGATAACACTCAACATACGCCCTCATTGAATATTAACACAATTGTATTTTAAACTGCGAAAACACCTACACGTTCTAATATAATATCAATTACTGTATATACCTTTATAGATATCTATTACACCAAGAAAACACCTTTAAGTACTTGTATTGTATGGAAATGGCAAATGTATGACTTAGATTTAGTTTATTGTAAATATAATTACACTGTGTGGCGTGCGAACATGTTTAGTAGTTTATAGTGTGTAACTGCTATGGGTGGGGTAATGACTGAAATCAATTCATTTGACAAATTTATCTCGTTTGAACATACCCTTTTGAGCATGTCTAAATAAAGTAAATATTAGTTACATACATCTAATTAAACGACATCTCGTAATGTATTTAATGGTTTATTTCAAAAGTTTCTGGCATCTTCGAAAGGTTGTCTGCATTGTTTTTTTGTTGTTGTTGTTCAGCAGAGTTGTAGGTTCCAGCCGCTGAATTTTTTACCAGTAGCTGTTTAGCACCCTACCAGAACGGACCATGCAAACAAACGGACTACATGATACAAGGGAACAGAGGCCTGTTTGCAATAATAATAATAATAATAATAATAATAATTATAATAGGGCATGTGTCTAGGAATTGTATTATGTCTAACTCTGTATGTGTATAAACGTGAATACAGTTGTAAGATGTTGTATTCAATGCAGTTTGAGCAACGCTCTTTGATACTCTACTGGTCAAACGTTCGCATTCGCAAATTTGCATTAACATCGTGCATCATGATTGCCTTTCTGGCAATCTATCTATGGTATCTTATTGATTCCAACAGTTGCTTTGTCCCGCCAATTAACCCTGGCAATCCGCTTACATTATATTGAATAATTAAATTCAATCACCCGGCTTTCAAGTACATTGTATTACTATCTCTTCCAGGCATTTGTTCAGAAAGTAGTTTGCCGTCGGTACAAAACTCCGTTAACGACGACGATGGTTCATACATGGACGGCGATGTCATCACATGTACTTGTAACGCTAACCACATTTTCAAGTTGGTTTTCAAAGCACTTGTTTGTCCGACGTACATTCTTTGAAACATCGTCCGTGTGTCGTCCTAAGTATTATCATAGAACACAATCTGCCTGTTTTGAAAAAATCATTTGAATTCCATAAGAAATGAATGGTAGATCATTGTACTTGTAATCTCAGCAAGTGTATAAACGAGAAAAGTTGTCTCATACCAATAGCGTAGCAGTGAATAATGCATGGCCAACATATTACTAATATAAACAGTGAAGGAAACTAGATTGATTGTACATACGTTGCCTCCAAATGTACCTATACGTATACGAATTCGGCACCTCATTTAAATTTGTGTCACCTGATGATAAACTTGAATGGATAAGGTTTCCAAAAAATCTGAGTGCCATTTTTTTCAAAACAATGTCAAGATTGAACTTCATGAATTGTCACGAATTGTAGCCGACTGTCTTCTTTATTATCCATTATTTGTAACTCGGGTTACACAATACTCGAATATTCACGTAACTATTTTATTACATTTACTATATATATAACTATTCAAACATCCATAATTTGAACAATATGCGCATCTCTTGCAGTCGTGTGTTTACCAAGCGTTTTACCGACGGTAGGAAACTCCATCAACGACGGTGATGGTACATACATGTACGGCGACGTCGTCACTTATACTTGTGACGCTAACTACATTTTACAAGTTGGTTCTCAAAACACACAAACTTGTTCATCCGACGGTACATTCTCCGGAACATCGCCCGTGTGTCTTCGTAAGTATTATCTTCCATATGTATGTTTAGCCAATCACTTGAATGCTGGATATACATGTATTATCCTCCACGTTTCTGCATTGCCAGTCATTTGAATACACGGCGTGTTATCTTCAAAGTTATCGTCTAACTCAGCAAGTGTTTGAACGTGAAAAATGGCCAACATATTACTAATATAAACCATTGTAAACAGTGAAGGAAACTAGATTGATGTGCGCATCTCTTATTTACATACGTTGCCTCCAAAAATTGTTTCAGCCTGATCGTGTAGCCTAGCTTTACCATCATGGTATATTTGAAAACGGATCAAGAGAATCGTAGTCCGGAATTGGGGAGAGAAATGTACCTATGCGTATTCGAATTCGGCACCTCATGTCACTTTGTGTCACCCGATGATAAACTTGAATGGATAAGGTTTCCAAAGAATCTGGGTGCCATTTTTTTCAAAACAAAGTCAAGATTGAACTTCATGCATTGTCACGAATTGTAGCCGACTGTCTTCTGTATTATCCATTATTTGTAACTCGGGTTACACAATACTTGAATATTCACGTAACGATTTTATTACATTTACTATATATTAGGTATTCAAACATCCATAATTCGAACAATATGCGCATCTCTTCCAGTCGTGTGTTTACCAAGCGGTTTACCGACGGTAGGAAACTCCATCAATGACGGTGATGGTTCATACACGTACGGCGACGTCGTCACTTATACTTGTGACGATAACTACATTTTACAAGTTGGTTCTCAAAACACACAAACTTGTTCGTCCGACGGTACATTCTCCGGAACATTGCCCGTGTGTCATAGTAAGTATTATCTTCCATATGTATGTTTAGCCAATCACTTGAATGCTGGATATACATGTATTATCCTCCACGTTTCTGCATTGCCCGTCATTTGAATACACGGCGTGTTATCCTCAAAGTTATTGTCTAGCTCGGTAAATGTTTGAACGTGATACATGGCCAACATATTACTAATATAAAGAGTGAAGGAAACTAGATTTATGTGGGCGTCTCTTATTTACATACGTTGCCTCCAAAAATTGTTTCAGCTTGATCGTGTAACCTAGCTTTTCCATGGTATATTTGACACGTATCAAGAGATACATATTCCGGAGGGGGGGGGGGGGGGGTGGGGGGGGGGGGGGGGGTGGCAAATGTACCTATATGTAAACGAATTTGGCACCTCATGTCAATTTGTGTCACCCGATGAGAAACTTGAATGAATAAGGTTTCCAAAAAATCTGGGTGTCATTCTTTTCAAAACAATGTCAAAATTGAACTTCATGCATTGTCACGAATTGTAACCTATTGTCTTCTTTATTATCCATTATTTGTAACTCTGGTTACACAATACTCGAATATTCACGAAACGACAATCAAATAGGTCTTCGTGTATGAAATATCGGTCCCGTGGAATAAACCACTGTATAGAATAGAGCTTTATCCTAGTCGTGCACGTACCACCAGTATTGGATTTTGCACCGGTTATATCTGAGTGATTATCGCTGTTTATGCAGACTTGGATGCTAGACTGAATACCGAGTAGGTCATATCTACTGATGACTGAATTATTTCATATTAATTTGCCAGATATCGCTTGAGCTAGACTGACGCTTAGAACATAAGATCGCTTACGCAGAATTGTAAACCAAATGTTGTCACTGAGTTCTTATATCGACACGCGGACCATCATTGATGCTCTATATATATAATGATAATAAATACTTCTGGCAGTCTGACATTCAGCCACTATTGTGATCAAATCAGGACGCAAGTTTCCACTGGGAATTTATGGAAAGTAACTATGCTTGTTGTTTACTTTCAATGCAGCAAATAACGTCTGACTCATGCCAACACCGGCCATTCAACTCAGTATTATCGTATCCTCGATAGTTCTGCCCTATTTCATTTACCAATATCGTGCCTTGCGCCCTGCACAATACATGAGAATGCTGCCAATGTTAACATGTAAATAATTTGAATGTGAACTTTCCATACGACTTTCATTCACTCTATGTTGGGCAAATGTAAAACTACAATCCAAGTCATCTGTAATTCATTTATTAAGACATGTACGTTCAAAGTGAATTGTAAAGGGTGGAAATGCTATTGCGACCAGGATAGACCAGATCAGACAGTTCTGCACTGAATGCACTGATTTATACGTCAGTAAGCTGCAATAAGGACATGATGTGATGTAGAATGTATTTCAATCACTGTTGCCTTAGGTCAGCCTGCAGTGGAAGCCTGCAGTCTGATCAGAGTCTAATGTGTTTAGCATTATTAATGTAATACTGTGTGTCTACGCCGGAAAATACTTGGCATATTGCTATTTAACACATTACTGCAGTTGGCCACAAGCAGTCTGATCAGGGTAAGGCCGGGTCGCAATTAAATGAGTGTTTACTACTATTAAATATCTGTAAATGACGCCGATATTCACATTCAAATGTTCGCACATCAATCCACCCACGCCCACATTACGTCTTGGTTGTGACGATTTACAAAAGCAGACACAGTGGAACCCCTCCAAACGTGACACACTGGGACGTCCCCAGTATGTCCGGCATAGGGATTTTCAACTGTAATTCAGTCATATGATCACTCCAAGACATGTGTTCATGCTTTGCAATCACGAACATGCTGTACCATCAGAGATATGTGCATATAAAGCCCATCAGAATTACCCACAGTCATGTAAAAGGTGTCCGGTTTACAGAGGTTCCACCGTACCAATTTAATAGCGACTTGTATTCACAATGTACATTCTTACAGCTGCACATTTTCGTTAGTAGGATCGTGCAGTTGTATATTACCATAGAGCATAGTATTGGGGATTCGTTGAAAATAAACTTGTAAGTCGTCTATTAGTTGGTTTCCATGTAGTGTACATCTTGGACAGGAGAATAAGTAGTGAATGGCATCCTCAACTTGTCCACAAGCAGTATATACAATGGGGGTTCTGGACCACTATTGCAACAAAACTACTGTAAGCGGTCGGATAGGAACGCGGTTGCTAAGGTAAATAGTATTTCGTTAGTAGGATCGTCCAGTTGTATATTACCATGGAGTATAGTATGGGCAATCCGTTGACAATAATCTTGTATATCGTCTATTAGTTGGTTTCTATGTAGTGTATATCTTGGACAGGAGAATAAGTAATGAATGGCATACTCAACTTGACCAGAAGTAGTATATTAGTATATACAATGGGGGTTCTGGACCACTATTACTACAAAACTACTGCAATAGGTCGAATAGGAACGCTGTTGCTAAGGTAAACATTGTTTCGTTAGTTGGATCGTCCAGTTGTATGCTACCATAGAGTATAGTATTGACAATAGGCTTGTATATCGTCTATTTGTTGGTTTCTATGCAGTGTATATCTTGGACAGGATAATACATAGTGAATGGCATCCTCAACTTGACGACAAGCAATATATACAATGGGTGTTCTGGACCACCACTACTGCAAAACTAACTCAAGCGGTCGGATAGGAATGCCGTTGCTAAGGTAAACAACAGCATGACAACAGCGGTCGTATAGGAAAGCCGTTTAACTGCCCCAGAAATAAGTCGAATGTCGGGGTTCTGGACCACTACTACTGCAAAACTACTTCAAGCAGTTGGATAGGAACACCGTTGCTAAGTTAAACAACAACATGACAACGGCGGTCGGATAGGAACACCGTTTAACTGCGCCAGAAATCAGCCGATGGCGGGGTTCTGGGCCATTTGCAAGCGGTCGGATAGGAACGCCGTTGCTAAGGTAAACAACAGCATATTTTGTTGGAACGACAGCCAAGGGATGAGCCCAAGGGACGGCCCACACCCCTGGCCGGCCAAAGGGGTTGTCGCCCCGAGAGGAAGTCGAACGATGCACAAATGGCGCTGCGGCTACAAAACTTCTGGTGCGCATTTGTTGATTTCGCGAAAAAGAGATATCTTGCCGAAAGTTTTATGTTTCGTAAGATCTGAAGGATCTGGCGCCCGGAAAGTATGGCGGCGGGACCTCCTGCTGCTGCTGCTGCTGCTGATGCCGACACGCGAACAAGCATATCATATCACGTCCCGAGGCGGGCGAGGAGGCCGACGCGTCGCTCCCCGCAGCAGTTGTCGATCAACTTCTGAAGCGTACAAGCCCCGTTTTGAACATTGGTAAGCATATCAAACATTATGTACCATAGCTGCGAAGTACCAGGCCGGCGGAGTCTACGCCCCCCCACCCCCCCCCCCCCCCCCCACCCCCCCCCCCCCCCCCCCCCCCCCCCCGCTGGTAGACCCCACCATCCAAGTTCACAGCGGGACAGGCAAAACCTGAACTTCGCCGTGTGGTGTGCCACAGGTGGGTGTGGGATTGCCGCGGAGAACCCCTTCCCGAGGGAAGTTTTCAACTTTCACGTGTACTACACCACTAGGCGGATTCTGGCCTGTCAACCGCAAAATGGCCCGTAGGACCCCGTTTCCAACAACTGCAACCGTCGGACTCTGTGGCGAATTTGGAGTCTCGAGGGATACGGACCGACGACAGAAAGTATTTCCGAGCAGCACTGGCCTTGGGGATGTTCTCATTCGGGGCCACGGGGCTTGGACGCAGACGGAATTTAGGCACTATATCTCCGGCGACCACATCACCAGTCGTAACGCCGGGAATTTTGACCCCGCAATGATGACCTTCGGGGCGGAAGTGTCTGGCGGCCCTGCACTGTGGTATCTCATCCTACGATTGGCTCCCCCCACGGTTATATTCAGCAAGCTGCTGGGGTCCAGGACGCTTGTGGCACATTTGTTTTAGACAATGGTCTAGGGTTCACGCAGGCCAGTGTTCCTCGCCTCAATGACTCCATTCGCACATACGTCTGGGCCATCCTCGGCGCCCATGCACAAGCGCTCAACTCTATATTGGGATCAGGAACAGCGTTCTTTAAAAATGTTCTTTAAAAATGTCGAGGACGCCTTCTCATCTCCGGTAGACATCCAGGCGGCGATCAAGCTGTATGCTGGCACCCCAGTGGACTATGTATTTGGAATCGGTCTGTATATGGCGCCGAGCAACATGATACAACGAGTCGACCGTTTGACGGCTTCAATAAAGAGATTGTGATTGTCACCACCCAGCAAAAGCTCAGTCGTAACGCGAACGTGAACACGGCTATCATCGCGCGAATGACAACTGGAACCGACGCCGAATTCGTAAAGCCGCAGCCACAGAAAGCGCCCGATTTCGGCGCAACAGGAGTCAGCTCACTTGGTGCAACATCAGCGTCGGACCACAAGGCTGAGAAAATGGAGCCCATAGTCGCCCTCATGGCGATCAGGCTAATCGCGCTTTGGTTTTGACCTAAGCCACTCTCGGGCGGTGAACAGTAGGAGGCCAGCGACCGCGAAGACCATGGCACAAACATTCTCGGCAAGCCATCCGGACGTTTTTAACATGATAGATGAAGGAGACGAGCCCGCCTATCATCACAGGCAGTGCGGCAGCCACTTTCCCAGCTAATTTGGCTATGAGACTGGCGAAGGCTTTTAGCTGCTTTTTTGTCCACTCCTTGGTTCCGCCGGAAGAGGGTGCTGGTGTCAGTGCTGGCGCAACAGCGGCACCGCCGTCCGTGAGAGCTAGAACTAGGGTCGATATAGTCATGCCGAGCGCTGTGAGGGTGCTTACTATTGTGACGCCCTGCATAGGGTGCGGTCTACAGAATTCTGGTGGGTTACACGGGCAAATCGTTGGTTTACAAATAATGGTGCACTTACCTTGTGCCATTTCGCCTTGTATTAGAAGTACTTCTGACACAGATAAAAGCCGTATTTACTTGCATAGCAGGCGAGTAGACAGTAGTAACATTACACTCGGATAACTGCTTACAAGTCACTGGAATCGATAGAGTATGTATGGTAATACAGGTATATATCTTTAGCACTGTGTATTGTTCTTACTGTTACACAGTCTTTACTGAATTCTCAAAGATTTTAACAAAAGGTCAACAAACCCTTCATATATCAGAATTTGTATATAAATTTGATGAAAACAAGGCATAGCACGCTGTTGTCTGATGTATCCCCACCGTGTTGCACTAAATTTTATTCATGTGTTTATCATATTATTAGTGGTATGTGTTAAACGCAGTAAGAGGTAAAACTGGTTGATGGCTTGTACATACTAAGATGACTGACATGGCAACTCCATGCACTGTGTGGAATATAGTAAGAAGAAAATGTTCACATGTATGTTATGCATATATCCCTTCACATTTACGAAGCATTTATGCATGAATCATTGGATTATCAGGGGCCCCACGGGTCCTTAAGCGATAAATCGCCAACATGAGCAACGGATTTCAGTCAGTATCCTGAATGGATGCTATGCAGGTAATAGACATAATCGAGGTCTGTGCTAACCGTAGGTCTAGCTAAGCTGAGTGCATTTACCCAGTATCTCCGAGTGGACATTGAATGCAGCCCTAAAGTTAAATCACACTAATAAGGTTGTCGGCTAAGAAACGGGACCTTACTACTACAGAATACCTACTCGTACAATCAGAGAGTGCTAGATATAAACAACGAGCCAACCGGCTCAACAATGTGGGATTTTCCTTCAAAACGGCAAAGCGTTTCGACATACACAAACGGATAGTTGGTTAGTATAGTAGTACGGTTCGGCCATTGCCAATCCCAGGTTTGGAATAGTAACTAGAGAGAAATTGAAAACGTACACCGACTTCCATCAATCACTGAAAAAGCGCCATTACTATGCGTGTTTCTGACGCTGTTTCTGCGCCATACTTTGAATGCGTCGGGCGTACGCAACCTTTGTCCAGTGTAGTGTGACTGGCTGAAATACATGGCGGTATGATGCTGCATTTTGAGAACGAGACGAGATCTCCTGGGAACGAGATACTATGTCCTGTTAACGAGCTGAGTTGTCGGACCGAAGATGCTATCTCGTGGGAACGAGATAAATACGTCGTGGCAACGAGATGGCTATCTCGTCGGAGAACGAGATGCTATCTCCTGGGAACGAGATGTTATCTAGTTGAAACGAGATGTTCTGTCGTTGGAAAGAGATGGGAAAGGTTTGCATGTCCCGCTGTAGCTAACAGCAAAAAAAGCCATTAAGGTAGCATTCTATATGTGATAATCCTTTGATTCAAATAGAAAGTATTCGTAAATGTGATGGAATATAGGTATAACATATATGTGAACTCTGCCTCGTTACTGTATCCTATACAGCACATGGAGTGGCCAACTCTGCCATCTTTGTGTATTCCAGCCGTCAGCAGTTTCACCTCTTTTGAGGTTTGCAAAGAACTGACAATGCGAAGTAGAACATATGATATAATATAGCTAATCATGCATAGAAAACACAGGACAACGGACTCCTACCAATCATAGTACACGAATCACCATTGCAAATAGCCTCATACACGGAAAATGGCACAGTGTGTCACTTTACATGGCGAAGCACTCAATACATACCATATGTACCCACTACTTAGTGCAGTGAAGCTTCATATGAGAGAGAATATATATGGCCCATATGTATTTACATATAGCACAGTACAGTGTCTAGGAAACGTGTAGACGTCAGCCAATGTTCATGTACATATTGAGAATGTTGGCAAAAGTACACCAATATCTGTCTTGAAGCACATATTGGTATAATATAATTCAAGAATTGATAGGAGTCCGTTGTTCTTCCTTTTCTATGTATGATTAACTACATTATATAATATGCACATTGCCAGTTCTTTGTCAAATGCAAGAAGAGGTGAAACTGGCTGATGGCTCGTCAATTATCAAAAGTGACGCTTTACATTCCGCACATATGTCAATAGTCGCCACTCATACTATACCTGATCAATTCGATGAAGATGGATCTGGATGGACTTGATTGCAAACTTCCTGTGAGTTACTGTTGTACGGGTACATGGACTTATCGTGTTAAGCTCTATCAATTTGTTGGTGAGAAATGCATCAGCAGCTGCTAGACCGCGATCATCGAGGCGTAGCACATATGTATCAGCTTCATTCTGTATCTGCTGAATCATTGATATCTGATTCTGGAAGAAATATGCATGTAACCTATAAAATGTCATGTCTCGCTGTTGTTAATTATTTTTTGTTCTGTACAGGCGGTGTTCAATAATTGTTTTTAATAGAGTAAATTGTATGCGCGGTAGTCTATTAAATCTTATTAAAGAATTGAAGGATTAAAGCGTTCTGCGCCATCTACTATGCGATTACCATGGTTGCATGATGATTTTGTAGTGTGACCCCTGGGTTATGACGACGAATGAATTGCATATCAAGTGGAGTTAGTACTTCAACAGTATGCCGATGTGTATTGAGAAATTATTATATGACAGTTGTATTCTTCCCAACGATTTCGATGAAAGGCAGTGTATTGTAATGGAACCATCAGTTCCATTTCAGTAGATTCGGCCATCATGGTCAGACACAGATATTCACTATTTACACAACAGGCTCCAGCATGTCAAATATGCATATATCCTTTATTATTAGTACACGGAAGTGTTGTAAAGGATCATAGTTGTAGTGTGCCATCCCGGAGACTGTATGAACCAGTGGACTGCCGCATATTATTATGAGTGTTGCCGACTATTGGTCATCACGAGTACTGGTACTGTATATCAAATTGACACCAGACATTTCGACATTGAAGCAGATATCTTTCTTGTGTCTGACAATGACTGCTTTAGTCTTATATCATATTGTTGCTTATTCATTTCTGATGCTGGAAAGTAATGGCTTGCACGCTATTTGTTCATATTGGGTGTACTAGAGACGAGTTTGGGGAGCTGGTGTTATGATTTTCCACAGAATTCACTGCGTATTTTCGTACCTATTTTCGTGCGAGCAGCCTATTGTAAGGGGTTTCAACCAATAATTTATGTATCACTACAATAGTCTGATCCATAGCGATCAGCCACATTAGCGCCCGCACCGATTATCTGGTCACTAGCCTAGGGGACATGTTTATTTGAGTGATTTTGATAGCTGTATTTTGTTTCTTTGGGATGGCAGACATTTTTAATTTAACGTCTCTGGTTACCGAGCGCTGATTGGTTAAAGCTATATTTGCAGCGGGAAATTTGATTGGGGCTCGCACGGCTGCTGCTCGCATCTCGTCTATATAAAGGAGGCGAGCTGCGCAAATCATTAACTAACTTGTCAGTCGACTGACCCACTCATATTGTCAGTAACCGCTAGTGACATATTGTCGACTCAGATAACCAGTTAGTTCCCGTCACGCTGAATAACTTAGTACTCTGTCACATAGTAGTATTAGTTAAGTTCATTTGAGCCATCCTGACACACTAGGCTAGCTCTTGCATTAATAAATAAGTATGAGTTCAGACGCTTGTTGTTGTTAACTTGAAATCCAGATAGTAGACAGTAATAACACTACCGTGCTGCCAATCAGGGCCGGGGTGTTGGTTACAAATGTGTGCAGCAAGTGCGATGTTTATTACGCGAACATAAAAGAACTCACGCCGTACCGTTATTCATTAATTAATGGAAATATTATTCAGCGTGGCGGTAAATTTTCCGATCAAAACCGAAAGTACATGTAACAAGAAATTAGCGACAACGGTGTTATACAAATTTGACGAAAAGAGTTTGTAACAAGAAATTAGCAACAACGATGTTGTGATATGACAGGAATAGTTGAAGTAACACTCAAATTGGCAACAACGATGTTATGAAATGGCATAAATAGGTGAATAAACAAGAAATTAGCAGCAAGTGCGGTGCAAAAAATAAAACTGAACAACTGATTGAACAATAGTATATATTTATTATACAATGAGTACTGAGAGAAGGGACAAAATAACTGTTAAAGATTTACACATTTAACTCAACAATAAGCAAATTTACAACACAATGTCCGATTCCGAAGAGGAGGTCAATATGAGAGGCGGCGGCCATGGCGTATTAACGAGCATGTTAATGTGTCAGCGGGGAGGAATTTGTGGATGTTGATACAGTATCTGAGTCTGAGGCAGAAGACGCGTGTATCAACGACGGCATCACTTCCAGGGAACTACCAGTAGTCGAGAAGAAAAAACTCATTTTGGAAAGTTGGAGGCTGACAGTGACACAGAGATTCTGGTGCATACTCTGACAATGAGTTACATCCTCCGCGCGAGCAACAATCGCATACACAGCAATGTGGTCGCTACCGAACACCCGACATAGAGGATGCTGATGATGGCCTATACACAATCGGGAACAGAGCATCCTCCATGGAACCACAAACGTTCTCTGGTGACGAAGACTGGGAATCATTCGTCGGTCATTTTGAAGTGTGTGCACGACTTGGTCAATGGCGACCAAATGATAAGGCATTGACCCTGTTGGCCTGCATGCGGGGTCAGGCACAGAAGTACCTATTAAATTTTGTGGATGTGGAACAATACTCGTATGAGACACTTGTTAAGAAACTTGAAAAACGATTTAATGGATAGAACCAGAGGCCACTCTGGGCCTCACAGCTGGAACATAGAAAACTGAAACCAGGCGAGACTATCGCAGATTTGGGTGATGACATTAGGTGGCTGACCCGGAAGGCATATGGAATCCTGGGCACTGCAGCACAGGATATGCTGGGAATGCAGCAGCTCCTTAAATCAACAACTGCCCACCTGAGATAGCAGTGCCTTATACAAGGATGCGACATAGTGGAGAGCGCAGTGGACGTAACTCAAACGTATGAGTACATGCACCTCGAAAATGATATTGTACAAAAGGAAAATGTGAAATGTACCATTAGAATGGTCAACAGTGAACAACCACACCACCCAGATGAAGAAGAATCAAAATTCTACAAACGCATTGAACACTCACTACAATACAAATCCATCACCGACTGGATATACTGGAGCATAACAATGCCGAAATCAAGAAGGAACTACCGTCTCATTGGCATGGACCACCCCCACAACAACGTTGGTTTCAGCGTCGATCACGACCTCCCACTTGTTGTTTTGTGTTCACTCTCCAGGACATTTCGTCCGGGATTGCCCGGGGATTCGATGTAATGAGCAGGTATCAGATAAGGCCATAGATTCATCGACGTTATTGGATTCCATGACACTAGAAGCTCACGAGCATGGGCGGATTCAGGAAAATCAACAGCCCTTATTAGATAGTGTGGCGACTAGAAAACGAGTTTCAACAGTCGACACGAAGACGTACAAACTTCTATCGCCGTGCACTACCGTAATTGCAGAACCGTCTAGAACAACAAGAAGGGATCCCTTCATCTCTTGTATCGCATTGGAGTCGCCATTAACAGTCGACATGGCGCCGACGGAACCTCCTCCAGCATCCAGCAAAATGATGTTGGAAACGCCATCGACAGCTGCCGTGAGGACACCCAGACACTCTTTGGCATCAGCGGGAGAAGAAATGAAGGGAGGACATTCAGATCGTAGAATTACATATGAACCAATACAGAATAAAGGCTCGTTTAACGGTTGGCGAGCCATTGTGACCATAGCAATCCTCAAATGCAAGATGAGTACATGGGGACTAAAACTAGACAGTTCGGGTCACCTCCATGGATGTAGATGAACTTGCTAGGACTGATAAACATGGACAGTAATATTGTATGAAAAGGACATGTATAGTTGACGTTATCGACTTGTTATATTCCGTTGTTAATTTAAATGAAGAAAGTTTCCAGTAAATACATGAGACTGTGCATGGATATAATTGACTGGCATATGAAGTAAAAATCATTCTACAGAAGGTGGCATTTATAACATGGGTAATTAATGTAAAATGTAGTCATAACTGGAGGCAGGCGTTTGTATTACAATGTACACGTAATGGGCAGGGGTGGCTCCACATTGGAAATGGTATACGGAGTAGCTAGCGATGCACTATTAGGGACTAGTATTATGGTGTTAAAGTTTTTGTTTATATTTGGGCTATGATGATGATGATGATAATAGTTGAGTGAGGCTAATTACCTGCTTACAAGGAAGTGAGCATGGCGAGCCAATCTAAGGGTCCTGTGTGTTGATACTGGTGTAATTACATTTTATTTTATTTGATTAGAGTATGCCATATGTTGGGGCTATTGTGATTCGCTAGCATTGGGCATGTCGAATGTGGAATGTCCTCTGTATGCATTACCTGAACTGTGTAATGTTAATATGTAATTTAAAATTACCTACAACAGCGAAATGTGAAAGATCCTACATTAATGTGTACACGTTAAAAATAGCCACCTTCGGAGAACAGAAACTATGAGGTGAAGATGATGTCCCGTGCATTGACAATTGAATAGAACTGGGAAAATTATAACATGGCTAGGGTAATCATGAATCATTTAAAGTGGACTTATGCAAACGATTCAGATGCAACATGTTGTCCGTATGTACTTACACAAACGCACAACGTGGAAGTTGTGCAGATTTTAAGGTGGGGGGAATGTAATGGAACCATCAGTTCCATTTCAGTAGATTCGGCCATCATGGTCAGACAGATATTCACTATTTACACAACAGGCTCCAGCATGTCAAATATGCATATATCCTTTATTATTAGTACACGGAAGTGTTGTAAAGGATCATAGTTGTAGTGTGCCATCCGGAGACTGTATGAACCAGTGGACGGCCGCATATTATTATGAGTGTTGCCGACTATTGGTCATCACGAGTACTGGTACTGTATATCAAATTGACACCAGACATTTCGACATTGAAGCAGATATCTTTCTTGTGTCTGACAATGACTGCTTTAATCTTATATCATATTGTTGCTTATTCATTTCTGATGCTGGAAAGTAATGGCTTGCACGCTATTTGTTCATATTGGGTGTACTAGAGACGAGTTTGGGGAGCTGGGTGTTATGATTTTCCACAGAATTCACTGCGTATTTTCGTACCTATTTTCGTGCGAGCAGCCTATTGTAAGGGGTTTCAACCAATAATTTATGTATCACTACAATAGTCTGATCCATAGCGATCAGCCACATTAGCGCCCGCACCGATTATCTGGTCACTAGCCTAGGGGACATGTTTATTTGTGTGATTTTGATGGCTGTATTTTGTTTCTTTGGGATGGCAGAAATTTTTCATTCAGCGTCTCTGGTTACCGAGCGCTGATTGGTTAAAGCTATATTTGCAGCGGGAAATTTGATTGGGGCTCGCACGGCTGCTGCTCGCATCTCGTCTATATAAAGGAGGCGAGCTGCGCAAATCATTAACTAACTTGTCAGTCGACTGACCCACTCATATTGTCAGTAACCGCTAATGACCTATTGTCGACTCAGATAACCAGTTAGTTCCCGTCACGCTGAATAACTTAGTACTCTGTCACATAGTAGTATTAGTTAAGTTCATTTGAGCCATCCTGACACGAGGCTAACTCTTGCATTAATAAATAAGTATGGGTTCAGACGCTTGTTGTTGTTAACTTTAAATCCAGATAGACAGTAATAACACTACCGTGCTGCCAACCAGGGCCGGGGTGTTGGTTACAAATGGTGTCAGCAAGTGCGATGTTTATTACGCAAACATAAAAGAACTCACGCCTACCGTTATTATTCATTAATTTTGGAAATATTATTCAGCGTGGCGGTAAATTTGCCGATAAAAACCGAAAGTACATGTAACAAGAAATTAGCGACAACGGTGTTATACAAATTTGACGAAAAGAGTTGTAACAAGAAATTAGCAACAACGATGTTGTGATATGACAGGAATAGTTGAAGTAACACTCAAATTGGCAACAACGATGTTATGAAATGGCATAAATAGGTGAATAAACAAAGAAATTAGCAGCAAGTGCGGTGCAAAAAAATAAACTAAAACTGAACAACTGATTGAACAATAGTATATATTTTATTATACAATGGAGTACTGAGAGAAGACAAAATAACTGTTAAAGATTTACACATTTAACTCAACAATAAGCAAATTTACAACACAATGTCCGATTCCGAAGAGGAGGTCAATATGAGAGGCGGCGGCCATGGCGATATTAACGAGCATGTTAATGTGTCTAGCGGGAGGAATTTGTGGATGTTGATAAAGTATCTGAGTCTGAGGCAGAAGACGCGTGTATCAACAGACGGCATCACTTCCAGGGAACTACCAGTAGTCGAGAAGAAACTCATTTTGGAAAAGTTGGAGGCTGACAGTGACACCAGAGATTCTGGTGCATACTCTGACAATGAGTTACATCCTCCGCGCGAGCAACAATCGCATACACAGCAATGTGGTCGCTACCGAACACCCGACATAGAGGATGCTGATGATGGCCTATACACAATCGGGAACAGAGCATCCTCCATGGAACCACAAACGTTCTCTGGTGACGAAGACTGGGAATCATTCGTCGGTCATTTTGAAGTGTGTGTGACGACTTGGTCAATGCGACCAAATGATAAGGCATTGACCCTGTTGGCCTGCATGCGGGGTCAGGCACAGAAGTACCTATTAAATTTTGTGGATGTGGAACAATTACTCGTATGAGACACTTGTTAAGAAACTTGAAAAATCGATTTAATGGATACAACCAGAGGCCACTCTGGGCCTCACAGCTGGAACATAGAAAACTGAAACCAGGCGAGACTATCGCAGATTTGGGTGATGACATTAGGTGGCTGACCCGGAAGGCATATGGAATCCTGGGCACTGCAGCACAGGATATGCTGGGAATGCAGCAGCTCCTTAAATCAACAACTGCCCACCTGAGATAGCAGTGCCTTATACAAGGATGCGACACAGTGGAGAGCGCAGTGGACGTAATTCAAAAACGTATGAGTACATGCACCTCGAAAATGATATTGTACAAAAGGAAAATGTGAAATGTACCATTAGAATGGTCAACAGTGAACAACCACACCACCCAGATGAAGAAGAATCAAAATTCTACAAACGCATTGAACACTCACTACAACAAATCCATCACCGACTGGATATACTGGAGCATAACAATGCCGAAATCAAGAAGGAACTACCGTCTCATTGGCATGGACCACCCCCACAACAACGTTGGTTTCAGCGTCGATCACGACCTCCCACTTGTTTTGGTTGTCACTCTCCAGGACATTTCGTCCGGGATTGCCCGGGGATTCGATGTAATGAGCAGGTATCAGATAAGGCCATAGATTCATCGACGTTGTTGGATTCCATGACACTAGAAGCTCACGAGCATGGGCGGATTCAGGAAAATCAACAGCCCTTATTAGATAGTGTGGCGACTAGAAAACGAGTTTCAACAGTCGACACGAAGACGTACAAACTTCTATCGCCGTGCACTACCGTAATTGCAGAACCGTCTAGTACAACAAGAAGGGATCCCTTCATCTCTTGTATCGCATTGGAGTCGCCATTAACAGTCGACATGACGCCGGCGGAACCTCTTCCAGCATCCAGCATAATGATGTTGGAAACGCCATCGACAGCTGCCGTGAGGACACCCAGACACTCTTTGGCATCAGCGGGAGAAGAAATGAAGGGAGGACATTCAGATCGTAGAATTACATATGAACCAATACAGAATAAAGGCTCGTTTAACGGTTGGCGAGCCAGTGACCATAGCAATCCTCAAATGCAAGATGAGTACATGGGGACTAAAACTAGACAGTTCGGGTCACCTCCATGGATGTAGATGAACTTGCTAGGACTGATAAACATGGACATAATATTGTATGAAAAGGACATGTATAGTTGACGTTATCGACTTGTTATATTCCGTTGTTAATTTGAATGAAGAAAGTTTCCAGTAAATACATGAGACTGTGCATGGATATAATTGACTGGCATATGAAGTAAAAATCATTCTACAGAAGGTGGCATTTATAACATAGGTAATTAATGTAAAATGTAGTCATAACTGGAGGCAGGCGTTTGTATTACAATGTACACGTAATGGGCAGGGGTGGCTCCACATTGGAAATGGTATACGGAGTAGCTAGCGATGCACTATTAGGGACTAGTATTATGGTGTTAAAGTTTTTGTTTATATTTGGGCTATGATGATGATGATGATAATAGTTGAGTGAGGCTAATTACCTGCTTACAAGGAAGTGAGCATGGCGAGCCAATCTAAGGGTCCTGTGTGTTGATACTGGTGTAATTACATTTTATTTTATTTGTTAGAGTATGCCATATGTTGGGGCTATTGCGATTCGCTAGCATTGGGCATTTCGAATGTGGAATGTCCTCTGTGTGCATTACCTGAACTGTGTAATGTTAATATGTAATTTAAATTACCTACAACAGCGAAATGTGAAAGATCCTACATTAATGTGTACACGTTAAAAATAGCCACCTTCGGAGAACAGAAACTATGAGGTGAAGATGATGTCCCGTGCATTGACAATTGAATAGAACTGGGAAAATTATAACATGGCTAGGGTAATCATGAATCATTTAAAGTGGAACTTATGCAAACGATTCAGATGCAACATGTTGTCCGTATGTACTTACACAAACGCACAACGTGGAAGTTGTGCAGATTTTAAGGTGGGGGAATGTAATGGAACCATCAGTTCCATTTCAGTAGATTCGGCCATCATGGTCAGACACAGATATTCACTATTTACACAACAGGCTCCAGCATGTCAAATATGCATATATCCTTTATTATTAGTACACGGAAGTGTTGTAAAGGATCATAGTTGTAGTGTGCCATCCCGGAGACTGTATGAACCAGTGGACGGCCGCATATTATTATGAGTGTTGCCGACTATTGGTCATCACGAGTACTGGTACTGTATATCAAATTGACACCAGACATTTCGACATTGAAGCAGATATCTTTCTTGTGTCTGACAATGACTGCTTTAATCTTATATCATAGTGCTTACTTATTCTGGTATGATGCTGGAAGTAATGGCTTGCACGCTATTTGTTCATATTGGGTGTACTAGAGACGAGTTTGGGGAGTCTGGGTGTTATGATTTTCCACAGAATTCACTGCGTATTTTCGTACCTATTTTCGTGCGAGCAGCCTATTGTAAGGGGTTTCAACCCCAATAATTTATGTATCACTACAATGGTCTGATCCATAGCGATTAGCCACATTAGCGCCCGCACCGATTATCTGGTCACTAGCCTAGGGGACATGTTTATTTGTGTGATTTTGATGGCTGTATTTTGTTTCTTTGGGATGGCAGTCATTTTTCATTCAGCGTCTCTGGTTACCGAGCGCTGATTGGTTAAAGCTATATTTGCAGCGGGAAATTTGATTGGGGCTCGCACGGCTGCTGCTCGCATCTCTTCTATATAAAGGAGGCGAGCTGCGCAAATCATTAACTAACTTGTCAGTCGACTGACCCACTCATATTGTCAGTAACCGCTAGTGACCTATTGTCGACTCAGATAACCAGTTAGTTCCCGTCACGCTGAATAACTTAGTACTCTGTCACATAGTAGTATTAGTTAAGTTCATTTGAGCCATCCTGACACGAGGCTAGCTCTTGCATTAATAAATAAGTATGAGTTCAGACGCTTGTTGTTGTTAACTTGAAATCCAGATAGACAGTAATAACACTACCGTGCTGCCAACCAGAGCCGGGGTGTTGGTTACAGTATGTAATATCCTCGACCAGTTTCCAAACACTTTGAAACAATTTTGAAACAGCTCAGCAATTACCACCGTTACATGAAAGACTGACATGAATATTACTGTCTCCAAGTGTTTGTGAATTGACTGGACAGATCGAACAGACCATGTTTTATTTAACCCGATTGTTTCTGCCTGTAGCGCAGGGCGACTTACGACCAGAAAGTGGAAAGGTCATTATCATGTCGAATGAATCGGTAGGCTGAACATACATCCTATATATTCATGGCTAAATAATCCAGTTAATAGTCAACAATATTGAAATTTGTAATCAGGTATACATTAAGTAAACAACATATCGATTTTAGCATGTGTCAAGTTGTACAATAATCCATCACACACCCCTTAACCCAAGGTCAAGTTATATAATATTTATGTTTTTTATGCAACTGTGCCAAGTTTGAGTGAAGGCTGCCAACAGGCGAGCTTCGTTGTCTTCTGACAACTCTTGTTGTGACATTGCACAGGTGAGCGATATAGGGCCATCATGGCCCTCTTGTTGATATTCCACACATGCCTTCTTCTAATGGTTCTCTATCATGTGATGCCAAATCCACAACACTCAGATCACCCCCTCCCCCATCATACCCCAAGGTCGTGGTCACAGTCTTGGCACTTTCTCAAACTTAACCTTGGGGGAAATTTGTTATAATTTCTGTTTCTTTCACCCTGCTTCTTGATTTTTCACACATGCCTTCTTCTAATGGTTCTCTATCATGTCATGGCAAATTCATGACCCTCAGACCCCCGCCTACCCCAATGTCAAGGTCACAGTCTTAGCGCTTTCACAAACATAACATTGGGGAAAATTTGTTATAATTGCTGTCACCTTTCACCCCACTTCTCGTTATTTCATACATGTCTTCCTCTAACGGTTCTCTATCATGCCATGAAAATTATATGATCTTCAGATCCCTGCTAACGCCAAGTTTAAGGTCACCATCATAGCACTTTCACTAACTTAACATTGGGGTGAAATTTCTTTTAATTTCTGTTAACTTTCACCTCACTTCTTGTTATTTCATACATGTCTTCCTCTAATGGTTCTCTATCATGCCATGACAATTATATGATCCTCAGACCCCTGCTAACGTCAAGGTCAAGGTCACAATCTTAACGCTTTCACAAACTTAATATTGGGGTGAAATTTCCTTTCATTTCTGTTAACTTTCACCTCACTTCTTGAAATTTGTTAGACTAAAACACCACCAGGCATGCTTCGTTGTCTTTTTCCACTCCGTAGTACTACACGGTTGTCTCTCTCATTCTCCGAAAGGTCCAGAGGTGGTTGTCTCCCTTCCCTATCGGAGGTTCCACTTGGCCCAGAGGCGGTTGTCTCCCCTAGAATCACTGATTCTTCCTACACGGTTGTCTCCCCTAGAATCTCCGATTCTTCCACTCCCAAAATGGCTACTGCATGTAGAACGGGTCTCTACCGCCGGAGTCGCTAGTTTCGTTTTCCGTCTTTGGCATACCGAACCCTCGCACGGACTGTGGGGTGGGCTCTGCAGAATGTACAACCTGGGAATCGTTTTTTTGTTTGCTCTTCCAAAGTCTACGAGCCTCTAGAGTCACGAATGGCAACAGTAGTCTGCAGACCGTGTACACCGCCACAGAGAACCTCAGCCACCACTTCGTATTCTCTACGGCTCTCCAGATGTCGTGTACCTCCCAACCCGAGCATTCTGGCTCCTCCTCCCGATCCCGCTCCACCGTTTGTTCCCACTGCTTCACCTGCAGTTCCTCCTCTCGGAAAAACATTTCCAAATTCGACAAGCGAGAGAATATACTTGCAACCTGGCCGTATAGAGCATCAATGTGTTTGTCCCGCCTGCTTTAGCAGAAGCGGGACATAGGCATAGCGTCGGTGGCGGCGTCAACATTTGACGTTAAGTTTTTATACGACCATTTTTAAAAAACGGGCAGGCGAGCGGCTGAAGAAAAAGCGCATCGATCTGAAACTATGCACACGTCTTCTACACATATTGAAGATGTGCACCTTGGTGTTTTTATGCCGAAAACATATTTTTTAACAAAAATATCACCTTTTTAACTTAGCCATTTTTTCTGCATTTTTCTATACAATTATATATACGGTACAGAGTTTGTGTACACAACTCCTACGAAACCGTTCAGTCGATCGATCTGAAACTATGCACACGTCTTCTACACATATTGAAGATGTGCACCTTGGTTTTGTTATGCCGAAAAAAGATTTTTCAACAAAAATATAACCTTTTTAACTTAGCCATTTTTATGCGATAGTGGAGGGGGAATTTAGTGTTACCCTTGTCCGTCCGTCCCGTCTGTCCCCGTCCGTCCGTCCGTCCGTCCGTCACGAAACTTTAACGCTCGGGTAAATTTGGCCTCATTTATTATCAAAGCGATATGTGGGTCATCCGTGTTCTATGAACACATTTTCTAGTTTCTTCATGTTTTCTATACAATTCCATATACTGTACAGAGTTTGTGTACACAACTCCTCCGAAACCGTTCGTTCTGAAACTATGCACACGTCTTCTACACATATTGAAGATGTACACCTTGGTGATGTTATGCCGAAAAAATATTTTTTAACAAAAATATCACCTTTTTAACTTAGCCATTGTTTCTACATTTTTCTATACAATTCTATATACGGTACAGAGTTTGTGTACACAACTCCTCCGGGTGGGTGGCAGGTGGGAGCACGCGATGGGTAATTTAACGATCGGGGTTCATCCTTACCGGAATCCCGACTGGAGACCTGGTTTGACCCTCATATTCGTCTTTGGCATTTTGTATGTGACAGTTGAATCTGGTTATACCCCTTATAAGAGTAATCCTAACGGTATTACTTTTAAATAGGGGAAGGGGCCAAGTGACTTTGGTGCAGTATGGACCTGGCACCAGGTCAGGTTATTCTAATTTCAGGGCTGAATATGTTGTATCTCGATGTAAATATTCCGTTCTGATTTTGGGATTTTCCCCCCAATGCAGCAGGTTAAAACGGGATCGAACCTGTTTGCCCGGCCTTACATGACCTTAGCTGTTGATAGGCCGTTAAACACCAATAAACAAACAAACAAACAAACAAACAACTCCTCCGAAACCGTTCAGTCGATCGTTCTGAAACTATGCACTCGTCTTCTACACATATTGAAGATGTACACCTTGGTGATGTTATGTCGAAAAAATATTTTTTAACAAAAATATCACCTTTTTAACTTAGCCATTGTTTCTACATTTTTCTATACAATTCTATATACGGTGCAGAGTTTGTGTACACAACTCCTCCGAAACCGTTCAGTCGATCGTTCTGAAACTATACACATGTCTTCTACACATATTGAAGATGTGCACATTGGTGTATTTATGCCGAAAACATATTTTTTAACAAAAATATCACCTTTTTCACTTAGCCATTTTTTCTACATTATTGTATCCAATTCCCTATCATTTCTACTTTACACTCTACATTTCTATCTCTGCCTAAATTAGTATAAATGTTTAGCACAACGAGATGAAGAAATAATGCTATAGACTTTCAAATTCTCATTAATGTTTCTTGCCTTGGTGACAGCTTCGCATTTCTGCATCTTCGTTGTCTGGCCCATATTCGACGGGCGTATTTTGTGACTTGCGGCACTCTTGTTTCTACATGTTTTCTATACACTTCTATAGACGGTGCAGTGTTTGTGTACACAACTCCTCCGAAACCGTTGATCGTTCTGAAACTATACACACGTCTTCTACACATATTGAAGATGGTTTTTATGCCGAAAATATATTTTTTAACAAAAATATCACCTTTTTAACTTAGCCATTTGTTCTACATTTTTCTATACAATTGTATATACGGTACAGAGTTTGTTGTGTACACAACTCCTCCGACACCGTTCAGTCGATCGTTCTGAAACTATACACACGTCTTCTACACATATTGAAAATATGCAACTTCGTGTTTTTATGGCGAAAAATTATTTTTTAACAAAAATATCACCTTTTTAACTTAGCCATTTTTTCTACATTTTTCTATACAATTCTATATAGGTTACATAGTTTGTGTACACAACTCCTCCGAAACTGTTCTGTCAATCGTTCTGAAACTATGCACACGTCTTCTACACATATTGAAGATGTGCACCTTGGTGTTTTTATGCCGAAAACATATTATTAACAAAAATATCACCTTTTTAACTTAGCCATTTTTTCTACATTATTGTATCCAATTCCCTATCATTTCTACTTTACACTCTACTTTTCTATCTCTGCCTAAATTAGTATACATATTTAGCACAACGAGATGAAGAAATAATGCTATAGACTTCCATATTCTCATTAATGTTTCTTGCCTTGGTGACAACTTCACATTTCTGCATCTTCACTGTCTGGCCCATATTCAACGGGCGTATTTTGTGACTTGCGGCACTCTTGTTCTTCATTTTTCTATACAATTGTATATACGGTACAGAGTTTGTGTACACAACTCCTCCGAAACCGTTCAGTCGACCGTTCTGAAACTATACACACGTCTTCTACACATATTGAAGATGTGCACCCTTGTGTTTTTATGCCTAAAAAATATTTTTTAAAAAAAATATCACCTTTTTAACTTAGCCATTTTTATACGACCGTTTTTAAAAACGGTACGTATTATGCGGGAGGGCGGGCGGGCGGGCGGGCTGGCGGCGGGCGGGCGGCTGAAGAAAAAGCGCATAGTTCGTGTACACAACTCCTCCGAAACCGTTCAGTCAATCGATTTGAAACTATACACACGTCTTCTACACATATTGAAGATGTGCATCTTGGTGTTTTT
This sequence comes from Conchocele bisecta, assembly GCA_029237695.1. NCBI lineage: Eukaryota > Metazoa > Mollusca > Bivalvia > Lucinida > Thyasiridae > Conchocele > Conchocele bisecta. Next base: position 123,613 of record JAQRGA010000085.1, on the reverse strand, counting down.
ATGCCGAAAAAATATTTTTTAACAAAAATATCACATTTTTAACTTAGCCATTTTGTCTACATTTTTGTTGCGCCCGCTTGCGGAAGCGCGATATAGTCGACACGTGTGTCCGGTTAAAGATTTTGGTTAAGTTTTTTGGTTAAGTTTTTTGGTTAAAGTTTTTGGTAAAGTTTTTGGTTAAGTTTTTTGGTTAAGTTTTTTGGTTAAAGTTTTTCGTTATACTATATCACAGCAAATGCTTTGCCCATTACCTTGAAACTTCACATGGGTGTTTATCATCATCTATATTTTCATTCTACCCCCCTCCCGTGCGGCCCCTGTGCCCAATGTCAAGGTCAAATTACTTTGAAGTTTTGGGTTTATGTTTTTTGGTTAAAGTTTTTGTTATACTGTATCTCTGCAACTGCTTTGCCCATTACCTTGAAACTCCACATGGGTGTTTATCATCATCTATATTTTCATTCTACCCCTCTCCCGTGCGGCCCCTGTGCCCAATGTCAAGGTCAAATTACTTTGAAGTTTTTGGTTAAGTGGTTTGGTTAAGTTTTTGTCGCGCCCGCTTGCGGAAAGCGCGATATAGTCGGCACTTTGGCGTACGTACGTACGTACGTACGTACGTTTGTCCGGTTAAAGTTTTTGGTTAAGTTTTTTGGTTAAGTTTTGTGTTTAAAGTTTTTGGTTAAGTTTTTTGGTTAAAGTTTTTGGTTAAGTTTTTTTGGTTAAAGTTTTTGGTTAAGTGTTTTGGTTAAATTTTTTGTTTAAAGTTTTTCGTTATACTATATCTCTGCAACTGCTTTGCCCAATACCTTGAAACTTCACATGGGTGTTTAACATCATCTATATTTTCATTCTACCCCCCTCCCGTGCGGCCCCTGTGCCCAATGTCAAGGTCAAATTACTTTGAAGTTTTTGGTTAAGTTTTTTGGTTAAGTTTTTTGGTTAAATTTTTTCGTTATACTATATCTCTGCAACTGCTTTGCCCATTACCTTGAAACTTCACATGGGTGTTTATCATCATCTATATTTTCATTCTACCCCCCTCCCGTGCAGCCCCTGTGCCCAATCTCAAGGTCAAATTACTTTGAAGTTTTTGGTTAAATTTTTTTTCGCGCCCGCTTGCAGAAAGCGCGATATAGTCGGCACATTGTCGTACGTACGTATGTACGTACGTACGTGTGTCCGCTTAATGTTCTTGCTGAAGTTTTTTGGTTAAAGTTTTTCGTTATACTATATCTTTTTTTTTAGTGTCCAAGCCTCGCCAAAAGGCAAGACATGCAGGCCGCGGCCATCTAGTTACTCAACCTTGGTTAAGGTTTTTAGTCCAGCTTGTAGATGGAATTCTATTGTGCATACAGACACCATACTTGGATAACTTATTCTCATAGGGATGTACATCAATCACCCCTGACCTTTATTTTACCTTCACCTACATTTAACCTTCAATTACTTGGTTAATGTTTATAGTCAAGCTTGTATATGGAATACTTCTGGGCCTACATCAACCATACTTGGACAACTTCATCTCCTAATGATGTACATCAATAATCCCTGACCTATATTTGACCTTGACCTTCTTTTATCCTTGGATTACTTAGTTATCTCCCCTTGGTTACGGTTTTTAGTCAAGCTTGTATATGGAATACTCCTGGGCCTACAGCAACCATACTTGGAAAACTTTATCGCCTAGTGACGTACATCAATAATCCCTTGGTTAACGTTTTTAGTCAACCTTGGTTAAGGTTTTTATGCAGGCCGCAGCCACCTTCTTTGTCAAGCTATGTGTACATCTACAACCCTTGTAGTCGAGCTATGCTGTTCTCCTACAGCTCTTGTTCGTTATACTATATCTCTGCAACTGCTTTGCCCATTACCTTGAAACTTCACATGGGTGTTTATCATCATCTATATTTTCATTCTACCCCCCTTCCGTGCGGCCTCTGTGCCCAATGTCAAGGTCAAATTACTTTGAAGTTTTTGGTTAAGTTTTTTGGTTAAGTTTTTTGGTTAAAGTTTTTCGTTATACTATATCTCTGCAACTGCTTTGCCCATTACCTTGAAACTTCACATGGGTGTTTATCATCATCTATATTTTCATTTCTACACCCCTTCCATGCGGCCCGTGTGCCCAATGTCAAGGTCAAATTACTTTGAAGTATTTGGTTAAAGTTTTTGGTTAAAGTTTTTTGGTTAAAGTTTTTTGTTATACTATATCTCTGCAACTGCTTTGCCCATTACCTTGAACATGGGTGTTTATCAACATCCATGTTTTCATTCTACACACATCGCCCCCTGTGCCCAATGTCAACATCAAATTACTTTTTGGTTAAAGTTTTTCATGTACTGTATGTATGCACCTACTTTGCCCATTACCTTGAACCTTCACATGCCTGTTTATCATCATCCATAATTTCATTCTACCTCCCACCCGTGCGGCCACTGTGCCCAATGTTAAGGTCAAATTACTTTAAAGTTTTTGGTTAAAGTTTTTGGTTAAAGTTTTTGGTTAAAGTTTTTTCATGTACTATATCTCTGCACCTGCTTTGCCCATTACCTTGAAACTTCACATGGGTGTTAACATCATCTATATTTTCATTCTACCCCCTCCCGTACGGCCCCTGTGCCCAATGTCAAGGTCAAATTACTTTGAAATTCTTGGTTAAAGTTTTTGTCGCGCCTGCTTGCGGAAAGCGTGATATAGTCGGCACTTTGGCGTACGTCCGTACGTACATGTGTCCGGTTAAAGTTTTTTGGTTAAGCTTGTTCCGTCTACTATATCTCTTGTTTTAGTGTCCATGCCTCGCCCCAAGCCGCGACATGCAGGCCGCGGCCATCTAGTTTCTATACAATTCTATATACGGTACAGAGTTTGTGTACACAACTCCTCCGAAACAGTTCAGTCGATCTTTCTGAAACTATACACACATCTTCTACACATATTGAAGATGTGCACCTTGGTGTTTTCATGCCGAAAACATATTTTGTAACAAAAATATCACCTTTTTAACTTAGCCATTTTTTCTACATTTTTCTATACAGTTCTATATACGGTACAGAGTTTGTGTACACAACTTCTCCGAAACCGTTCAGTACGGTAGATCGTTCTGAAACTATACACACGTCTTCTACACATATTGAAGATGTGCACCTTGGTGTTTTTAACTTAGTCATTTTTTCTACATTTTTCTATACAGTTCTATATACGGTACAGAGTTTGTGTACACAACTTCTCCGAAACCGTTCAGTTCAGTCGATCGTTCTGAAACTATGCACACGTCTTCTACACATATTGAAGAAGTACACCTTGGTGTTTTTATGCCGAAGAAATATTTGTTAACAAAAATATCACCTTTTTAACTTGGCCATATTTTCTTCATTTTTCTATACAATTCTATATACGGTACATAGTTTGTGTACACAACTCTTCCGAAACCGTTCAGTCGATCGTTCTGAAACTATACACACGTCTTCTACACATATTGAAGATGTGCACCTTGGTGTTTTGATGTCGAAAAACTATTTTTCAACAAACATATCACCTTTTTAACTTAGCCATTTTTTCTACATTTTTCTATACAATTGTATATACGGTACAGAGTTTGTGTACACAACTCCTCCGAAACCGTTCAGTTCATCGATCGTTTCTGAAACTATCACACGTCTTCTAAACATATTGAAGATATGCACCTTGGTGTTTTTATGCCGAAAAAATATTTTTTAACAAACATATCACCTTTTTAACTTAGCCATTTTTTCTACATTTTTCTATACAATTGTATATACGGTACAGAGTTTGTTTACACAACTCCTCCGAAACCGTTCAGTCGATCGTTCTGAAACTATGCACACGTCTTCTACACATATTGAAGATATGCACCTTGGTGTTTTTATGCCGAAAACATGTTTTTTAACAAAAATATCACCTTTTTAACTTAGCCATTTTTTCTACATTATTGTATCCAATTCCCTATTATTTCTACTTTACACTCTACTTTTCTATCTCTGCCTAAATTAGTGTACATATTTAGCACAACGAGATGAAGAAATAATGCTATAGACTTTAAAATTCTCATTATTGTTTCTTGCCTTGGTGATAGCTTCACATTTCTACATCTTCGCTGTCTGGCCCATATTCGACGGGCGTATTTTGTGACTTGCGGCACTCTCGTTGCATGTAGCTCAGTTTCCAGAAAACTATAACTCCTACGACCTCCATACTTGGTATACATTAACACTGTGGTGTTACCATCTCACACAGAGGGAGCCCATGTGACCTTCACCTACTTTTCATGGTTCATTGACCTACTTTTCACATGCATTCAACGTTAAGTTTTTTGCGTTTTGCTCTGTTTCTAAAACTTAACACTCAGGTTAATTCATTGTAACTTCTGTTTCCCTCAATGGAATGCTTTAATATTCCATACATGCATTTGTAACAACATCTCGCATCATCCTACTGAAATCACATGGTGCCCCTAACCCCAAAGGTCAAGGTCATTGACTTAGAAATGTCAGTGTTTGGAAAAGTTAACGCTCGATTTAATGTATTACAACTTCTGTTTCCCTTGATGGAATGCTTCGATATACATCAACACTGTGGTGTAACCATCTCACACAGAGGGAGCCCATGTGACCTTGACCTAGTTTTCATGGTTCATTGACCTACTTTTCACATGCATTCAACGTTAAGTTTTTGCGTTTAGCTCTGTTTCTAAAACTTAACGCTCAAGTTAATTCATTGTAACTTCTGTTTCCCTCAATGGAATGCTTTAATATTCCATACATGCATTTGTAGCAACATCTCGCATCATTCTACAGAAATCCCATGGTACCCGCTAACCTCAAAGGTCAAGGTCGCTGACATAGAAATTTCCGTGTTTGGAAAAGTTAACGCTCAGTTTATGCTTTAATATTCCATACATGCATTTGTAACAACATCCCACATAATTCTACAGAAAGCCCATGATGCCCGCTAACGCCAAAGGTGAAGGTCACTGGCTAAGACAAATTTTCATGTTTGGAAAAGTTAACGCTCAGTTTATGCTTTAATATTCCATACATGCATTTGTGACAACATCCCGCATCATTCTACAGAAAGCCCATAGTGCCCGCAAACCCCAAAGGTCAAGGACGTTGACTTAGAAATGTCCGTGTTTAGAAAAGTTAACGCTCAGTTTATGCTTTAATATTCCATACATGCGTTTGTAACAACATCCCGCATCATTCTACAGAAAGCCCATGATGCCCACTAACGCCAAAGGTCAAGGTCACTGACTTAGAGAAATGTTTGTGTTTGGAAAAGTTAACGCTCAAAAGGTACATACCCACGCAGTAGGCACAACATGTTCTTTATAGGAATTAAATAAGTGTCTAATTGTGTCGCTATTCCACCAGTTTTAATAAATATGAGTACCCGCTAAACAGATATAATCATTTAATAATACTATTTTTTTACTGATAGTGACGCGCGGTGGTATCGGACTATTTTCATATGCAAATGAGGCATGATATTTTTGTCCCGCCTGCTTTAGCAGAAGCGGGACATAGGCATAGCTTTTCCGTTGGCGGCGTTGGCTGCGGCTGCGTCGGCGGTGGCGGTGTCAACATTTCTCAGTTTCCAGAAAACTATAAGTCCTACGACCTCCATACTTGGTATACATCAACACAGTGGTGTAACCATCTCACACAGTGAGAGCCCATGTGACATTGACCTAGTTTTCATGGTTCAGTGACCTACTTTTCACATGCATTCAACTTTAAGTTTTTGCGTTTAGCTGTTTCTAAAACTTAACGCTCAGGTTAATTGTAACTTCTGTTTCCCTCAATGGAATGCTTTAATATTCCATACATGCATTTGTAATAACATCCCGCATCATTCTACAGAAAGCCCATGGTACCCGCTAACCCCAAAGGTCAAGGTCGCTGACTTAGAAATTTCTGTGTTTGGAAAAGTTATCGCTCAGTTTATGCTTTAATATTCGATACATGCATTTGTAACAACATTCCGCATCATTCTACAGAAAGCCCATCGTGCCCGCTAACCCCAAAGGTCAAGGTCACTGACTTAGAAATGTATGTGTTTGGAAAAGTTAACGCTCAGTTTAATGTTTTAATATTCCATACATGCATTTGTAACAACATCCCGCAATCATTCCACAGAAAGCCCATGGTGCCCGCTAACGCCAAAGGTCAAGGTCACTGACTTTCAATGTTCGTGTTTGGAAAAGTTAACGCTCAGTTATGCTTTAATATGCCATACATGCATTTTGTAACGACATCCCGCATCATTCACACAGAAAGCCCATGGTGCCCGCTAACCCCAAAGGTCAAGGTCACTGAATTAGAAATTTCCGTGTTTGGGAAAAGGTAACGCTCAGTTTATGCTTTAATATGCCATACATGCATTGTAACGACATCCGCAATCATTCTACAGAAGCCCAATGGTGCCCGCTAACCCCAAAGGTCAAGGTCACTGACTTAGAAATTTCCCGTGTTTGGAAAAGTTAACGCTCAGTTTATGCTTTAATATTCCATACATGCATTTGTAACAACAACCCGCATCATTCTACAGAAAGCCCATGGTGCTCACTAACCCCAAGTTACAAGCTACTTAGGTTATTACAGATCCATACTATCAAAACTGCGCCAGGCGGGACATCTGCTCCGCGGAGCTCTTGTTTAATTATTTATACTAATTAAATGAGTCACCTGAAAAAATGATATTTTCTACAGATTATAAAGTATGATCATTGCGCATCACAAAATAAATACAGAGATAAATAGTAATGTCAGTTAACATTTTAAGGAAACACTATTAGCGCCCCTGATATCAGTGTGGAAATATTTTTTGATATACGAAGTATAATGATGACAATTATATCGTCGGGAAATGGTTAATGACTGTTATTTTACCCTAACAATGTCATATCTAACGAATGGACGAACAAAATATGCCTCCCTATATTATAACCTGACACGTGGGCATGTACCTTTAATATTCCATACATGCATTTGTAATAACATCCCGCATCATTCTACAGAAAGCCCATGGTGCCCGCTAACCCTAAAGGTCAAGGTCACTGACTTAGAAATGTCCGTGTTTGCAAAAGTTAACGCTCAGTTTATGCTTTAATATTCCATACATGCATTTGTAACAACATCCCGTATCATTCTACAGAAATCCCATGGTGCCCGCTAACCCCAAAGGTCAAGGTCACTGACTTAGAAATTTCTGTGTTTGGAAAATATAGCGCTCAGTTTATGCTTTAATATTCCATACATACATTTGTGACAACATCCCGCATCATTCTACAGAAAGCCCATGGTGCCCGCAAACCCCAAAAGTCAAGGTCGTTGACTGAGAAATTTCCGTGTTCGGAAAAGTTAACGCTCAGTTTATGCTTTAATATTCGATACATGCATTTGTAACAACATCCCACATCATTCTACAGAAAGCCCATGATGCCCGCTAACGCCAAAGGTCAAGGTCACTGGCTAAGACAAATTTTCATGTTTGGAAAAGTTAACGCTCAGTTTATGCTTTAATATTCCATACATGCATTTGTGACAACATCCCGCATCATTCTACAGAAAGCCCATAGTGCCCGCAAACCCCAAAGTTCAAGGTCGTTGACTTAGAAATGTCCGTGTTTGGAAAAGTTAACGCCCAGTTTATGCTTTAATATTCCATACATGCGTTTGTAACAACATCCCGCATCATTCTACAGAAAGCCCATGATGCCCACTAACGTCAAAGGTCAAGGTCACTGACTTAGAGAAATGTTTGTGTTTGGAAAAGTTAACGCTCAGTTTATGCTTTAAAGGTACATACCCACGCAGTAGGCACAACATGTTCTTTATAGGAATTAAATAAGTGTCTAATTGTGTCGCTATTCCACCAGTTCTAATATTTATGAGTGCCCGCTAAACAGATATAATCATTTAGTAATATTTTTTTACTGATAGTGACGCGCGGTGGTATCGGACTATTTTCATATGCAAATGAGGCATGATATTTTTGTCCCGCCTGCTTTAGCAGAAGCGGGACATAGGCATAGCTTTTCCGTTGGCGGCGTTGGCCGCGGCTGCGTCGGCGGTGGCGGTGTCAACATTTCTCAGTTTCCAGAAAACTATAAGTCCTACGACCTCCATACTTGGTATACATCAACACTGTGGTGTAACCATCTCAAACAGTGAGAGCCAATGTGATATTGACCTAGTTTTCATGGTTCATTGACCTACTTTTCACATGCATTCAACTTTAAGTTTTTGCGTTTAGCTCTGTTTCTAAAACTTAACGCTCAGGTTAATTGTAACTTCTGTTTCCCTCAATGGAATGCTTTAATATTCCATACATGCATTTGTAATAACATCCCGCATCATTCTACAGAAAGCCCATGGTGCCCGCTAACCCCAAAGGTCAAGGTCGCTGACTTAGAAATGTATGTGTTTGGAAAAGGTAACGCTCAGTTTATGCTTTAATATGCCATACATGCATTTGTAACGAACTCCCGCATCATTCTACAGAAAGCCCTGGTGAACCCGCTAACCCAAAAGGTCAAGGTACTGAATTAAAAAATTTCCGTGTTTGGAGTTAACGCTCAGTTTATGCTTTAATTTTCGATATGCATTTGTAAAACAATGCCGCATTATTCTACAGAAAGCCTATGGTGCCCGCAAACCCCAAAGGTCAAGGTCACTGACTTAGAAATGTACGTGTTTGGAAAAGGTAACGCTCAGTTTATGCTTTAATATTCCATACATGCATTTGTAACAACATCCCGCATCATTCTACAGAAAGCCCATGGTGCCCACAAACCCCAAAGGTCAAGGTCGCTGACTTAGAAATTTCCGTGTTTGGAAAAGTTAACGCTCAGTTTATGCTTTAATATTCCATACATGCATTTGTAACAACATCCCGCATCATTCTACAGAAAGCCCATGGTGCCCGCAAACCACAAAGGTCAAGGTCGCTGACTTAGAAATTTCCGTGTTTGGAAAAGTTAGCGCTCAGTTTATGCTTTAATATTCCATACATGCATTTGTAACAACATCCCGCATCATTCCACAGAAAGCCCATGGTGCCCGCTAACGCCAAAGGTCAAGGTCACTGACTTTCAAATGTTCGTGTTTGGAAAAGTTAACGCTCAGTTTATGCTTTAATATGCCATACATGCATTTGTAACGACATCCCGCATCATTCTACAGAAAGCCCATGGTGCCCGCTAACCCCAAAAGTCAAGGTCGCTGACTTAGAAATTTCCGTGTTTGGAAAAGTTAACGCTCAGTTTATGCTTTAATATTCGATACATGCATTTGTAACAACATCCCGCATTATTCTACAGAAAGCCTATGGTGCCCGCAAACCCCAAATGTCAAGGTCGTTGACTTAGAAATGTCTGTGTTTGGAAACGTTAGCGCTCAATTTATGCTTTAATATTCCATACATGCATTTGTAACAACATCCCGCATCATTCTACAGAAAGCCCATTGTGCCCGCTAACCCCAAAGGTCATGGTCACTGACTTAGAAATTTCTGTGTTTGGAAAATATAACGCTCAGTTTATGCTTTAATATTCCATACATGCATTTGTAACAACATCCCGCATCATTCTACAGAAAGCCCATGGTGCCCGCTAACGCCAAAGGTCAAGGTCACTGACTTTGAAATTTTCGTGTTTGGAAAAGTTAACGCTCAGTTTATGCTTTAATATGCCATACATGCATTTGTAACGACATCCCGCATCATTCTACAGAAAGCCCATGGTGCCCGCTAACCCCAAAGTTCACGGTCACTGAATTAGAAATTTCCGTTTTTGGAAAAGTTTACTCTCAGTTTATGCTTGAATATTCCATACATGCATTTGTAACAACATCCTGTATCATTCTACAGAAAACCCATGGTGCCCGCAAACCTCAAAAGTCAAGGTCGCTGACTTAGAAATGTGCGTGTTTGTAAAAGTTAACGCTCAGTTTATACATTAATATTCCATACATGCATTTGTAACAACATCCCGCATCATTCTACAGAAAGCCCATGGTGCCCGCTAACCCCAAAGGTCAAGGTCACTGACTTAGAAATTTCCGTGTTTGGAAAAGTTAACGCTCAGTTTATGCTTTAATATTCCATACATGCATTTGTAACAACATCCCGCATCATTCCACAGAAAGCCCATGGTGCCCGCTAACGCCAAAGGTCAAGGTCACTGACTTTCAAATGTTCGTGTTTGGAAAAGTTAACGCTCAGTTTATGCTTTAATATGCCATACATGCATTTGTAACGACATCCCGCATCATTCTACAGAAAGCCCATTGTGCCCGCTAACCTCAAAAGTCAAGGTCGCTGACTTAGAAATTTCCGTGTTTGGAAAAGTTAACGCTCAGTTTATGCTTTAATATTCGATACATGCATTTGTAACAACATCCCGCATTATTCTACAGAAAGCCTATGGTGCCCGCAAACCCCAAAGGTCAAGGTCGTTGACTTAGAAATGTCTGTGTTTGGAAAAGTTATAGCTCAATTTATACTTTAATATTCCATACATGCATTTGTAACAACAACCCGCATTATTCTACAGAAAGCCCATGGTGCTCAGTAACCCCAAGGTTATTACAAGCTCCTTATGTACTATCAAACTGCGCCAGGCGGGACATCTTGCTCCGCGGAGCTCTTGTTTAATTATTTATACTAATTAAATGAGTCACCTGATAAAATAATATTTTCTACAGATTATAAAGTATGATCATTGCGCATCACAAAATAAATACAGAGATAAATAGTAATGTCAGTTAACATTTTAAGGAAACACGATTAGCGCCCCTGATATTAGTGTGGAAATATTTTTTGATATACGAAGTATAATGATGACAATTATATCGTCGGGAAATGGTTAATGACTGTTATTTTACCCTAACAATGTCATATCTAACGAATGGACGAACAAAATATGCCTCCCTATATTATAACCTGACACGTGGGCATGTACCTTTAATATTCCATACATGCATTTGTAATAACATCCCGCATCATTCTACAGAAAGCCCATGGTGCCCGCTAACCCCAAAGGTCAAGGTCACTGACTTAGAAATTTCCGTGTTTGCAAACGTTAACGCTCAGTTTATGCTTTAATATTCCATACATGCATTTGTAACAACATCCCGTATCATTCTACAGAAAGCCCATGTTGCCCACTAACCCCAAAGGTCAAGGTCACTGACTTAGAAATTTTCGTGTTTGGAAAAGTTAACGCTCAGTTTATGCTTTAATATGCCATACATGCATTTGTAACGACATTCCGCATCGTTCTACAGATAGCCCATGGTGCCCGCTAACCCCAAAATTCACGGTCACTGAATTGATTTAAATCCGTGTTTGGAAAGGTAAACGCTCAGTTTATGCTTTAATATGCCATACATGCATTTGTAACGACATCCCGCATCATTCTACAGAAAGCCCATGGTGCCCGCTAACCCCAAAGGTCAAGGTCACTGACTTAGAAATTTTCGTGTTTGGAAAAGTTAACGCTCAGTTTATGCTTTACTATGCCATACATGCATTTGTAACGACATTCCGCATCATTCTACAGATAGCCCATGGTGCCCGCTAACCCCAAAATTCACGGTCACTGAATTAGAAATTTCCGTGTTTGGAAAAGTTAACGCTCAGTTTATGCTTGAATATTCCATACATGCATTTGTAACAACATCCCGCATCATTCTACAGAAAGCCCATGGTGCCCGCAAACCCCTAAAGTCTAGGTCGCTGACTTAGAAATGTGCGTGTTTGGAAAAGTTAACGCTCAGTTTATACATTAATATTCCATACATGCATTTGTAACAACATCCCGCATCGTTCTACAGAAAGCCCATGGTGCCCGCTAACGCCAAAGGTCAAGGTCACTGACATTGAAATTTTCGTGTTTGTAAACGTTAACGCTCAGTTTATGCTTTAATATGCCATACATGCATTTGTAACGACATCCCGCATCATTCTACAGAAAGCCCATGGTGCCCGCTAACCCCAAAGGTCAAGGTCGCTGACTTAGAATTGTCCGTGTTTGGAAAAGTTATTGCTCAATTTTTTTATTTTCCCCGTAATAGGTTTGTGGTGGGTCGGGGCCATCCCCCACAAACCGTACATAATATACATGTAATAGTCAGATACAAATACAAAATATACAATTACAGATATTCACCCTCTTTTGCTCTTGCAGTACTGGGTAGAAATCACGGTTCTATTAAGACTTCATGGTTGAGCGGTACATTGGAATCGTCATTAATGAGAGACCTGAATTTTCAATCAAAAAGTTGCACGTGTTATTAAAAAAAGACAGTAATAGTTATAATAAACCCGCAGATGACATTGTCACTCTCCAGCACTGCAAGAGCCAAAGTTTGACTTAGCATATGTAATACATGTACATGTAACAACATCCCGCGTCATTCTACAGAAAGTCCATGGTGCCCGCTAACCCCAAAGGTCAAGGTCACTGGCTTAGACATTTACTTGTTTGGGAAAGTTAACGCTCAGTTTATGCTTTAATATTCCATACATGCATTTGTAACAACATCCCGCCTCATTCTACAGAAAGCCCATGGTGCTCACTAACCCCAAGGTTATTTCAAGCTCCTTATGTACTATAAAAGTGCGCCAGGCGGGACATCTGGCTCCGCGGAGCTCTTGCTTTTTAGAACGTCGTACGCCACCCCTCTGAGAGGTGCACCCAGAGATTCGAGGGCTTCGTCCAGAGTTTTGGGTCCGAAGGTCGCGGGTCTTCTTTGATCGTTTTGAGTGCTTTTTCAACCAATTTCTCCAACTTTTGAGGATGTCTTTTGAATGTTGCGATGCTAGTGTCCGAGGCTCTGGGCAAAATTTGTGGGTTTTCTACTTCGAGTCAGAACCGATACCCCAAATCTTTCGAAGACGAGCGCACCCGATCCTGTACTTCTTTTTTGTTGCGTTGGCCGTCGACTTTCCACGGGCGGAAAGAATTTCTCGAGACAAATAGGTTTTCGGCATGTTGGCAAAAAATACCTTTTCTATCTAGAGCGGGGGACATTTGTTCAACGTGTAATTTCCAAATCATTTGAAATGCTGGAATTGACGAAATACTTGTTCGCTGTGCTCTGGCTGCTCGCGGTGCTCTGGCTGCTCGCGGTGCTCTGGTTGTGCTCGGGGTGCTCGACCTGTGCTTAAATATTTTGAGATTTTACTGATGTTTGTTGAAATTGTGTTGAGAAATGGAGGGAAATTGGCGAGCACCCCAAGCTCAACCCGAGCAGCGCGAGCAGCCAGAGACTTTGGAAGAGCAAAAAAGACACCGATTCCCAGTTTGTACACTCAGCAGACCGTGCCAGGACTCAGTATGCCGAAGACGGAAAACGAAACTAGCGACTCCGGTGGTAGAGACCCGTTCTACATGCAGTAGCCATTTTGGGAGAGGAAGAATCAGAGATTCTAGGGGAGACAACCGCCTCTGGGCCAAGGGGAACCTCCGATAGCGAAGGGAGACAACCACCTCCAGTCTTCACGAAAAACTTTTTGAGACACTTGCTTCGGGCAAGTGGGCTTGAAAAATTTACTTACCCGAATGAACTTCTAGGTGCCCATATATTTGTGCAGAATTTTACCCGCTTATTGGCGGTTAAATGTATAGTAGTATATGTAGCTAACATAAAGTGGCATATCATGCATTTATTAGTGATACTTATAATATGGCCATATGAGTAAACAATAATTTATGTTTTATATAGTGAAAAACTACTTCTCCCTCAAATCAAAATAAGTCGGACAATTTAGGGAGAGAATTTCATCCTGTAAAATGATCCCTGTATTGCTATAACATTAAAATAAATTGAGTATAATGTTTTAAATTAATTAATTTAAATAATTACAATAAATAGATATACCACCCCACTTCCCGTCCAATTTTGTTCTTTATAAGACCTTGGAATAACGACCACCCCGAACTGCGACCAGCGGCCAGCTATTTTCATTCCCACACGGCATTTTTGTATGTGAACAGTGGCCATGTCAAGTTTTTGTCGGCAAAAATAAATAGCACCACAATCGCTATTTTCCTTTCGTTCCAATCTAGCCGCTATCATTTGAATTGAGACTGGTTGTGTCCATTAGTCATCGATTACATTCGCATACATTGACACAACGCTCTTTTCAAAACATTTACCTTGCCCGGTATTGTCGGTGTCATTTTGGCGACATTAAAAAATTTCCATGAAAAATATTGCATAACGCCATTAACGGTAATTCCCGATATGTATTCCGTGTTGTGTATTCCAATAGGCAAAATGCAATTCCGCGTAAGTCATAAAACTCCATCATTAGTTGGCAAACTGTGTTTACACGATGCTGATTCGTCCACAGTGACAAGCCTAAGACTTCAAACACACCGAGCTTGTCAAGTACATTGTGTATTACTACGTGTAAGTTTCACACCGCGGGGCACAAGGCCATATCAAAGATCAATACACACGGTTGCTGACGTCAGTCACGTAGTCCACACTAGACTGGTACCCTGTCGGATGCGCAGCCTAGCGAAACAATACTACCGGGAACCAGTATAAAGTGACACAACAAACGTGTTTATGTGAATTGGGTCTCGATCTCCGACAAATCCCGGCTTACTGCATTAGCGGCCAGACCAGGCAGTGGATTCGCTTAGTCTGACCATGGTTTACAATGCTCGCCAATCTCTAATTAAAACATCAGTAATTACGTCAGCGCACATTGCCAATTCGTCATAGGCTTGTAGTATAAATACATATACAAAAAAAAGTAGGACGAAACGACCCGGGGCGAGGAAACAGAAATCTCCTTTCCGGTCCTCTTCGGTTTCTAGTCATACCGGAGGCGAGGTATCGGGTACGTTTTGACCCGCACCCGAGGTATCGATCAGCCGAGTCGTCATAGCGCCGAGATGTCAATAAGCGAAAATGCGAATTTACACCTGTCCGCTTCTAGACGACTTTCAATTCCGGTGTAAACAATTCGTAAGTTTAAAGAATTTAGAAAAACATTTCTACTGTCCAGTTTTATTACGTTTATGCGTTTTTAAAACAGGTGCCCCTCGGGCATGTGAGAATGGAAAATGTACACGTCCGTCGCGATTTATACACGTCTCGGGCATCGGGCATCGGGCACCCGGCTGATTTCACAGACTGCACCTCTGGACCTTTCGGAGAATGTAGTAGGAAGACAACCGTGTAGTACTACGGGGGAAACCCCTATTTTTTTTGTTTGGCTTGGAAAGAAAAGTCTTCTATATTTTTCGTTGGAAAAGTGGGGAATTCCCTCTCTCTCTCTCTCTCTCTCTCTCTCTCTCTCTCTCTCTCTCTCTCTCTCTACAGACCGAGATCTGTCCAATCGATCTCGATGTAGTCGTCGTCGTCGACGTTCTCATATCTCTCTCCCTTGCGAGGTTTTCCATCCTGTAGTCTAGCCACCTCCTCCTCCAACTCTACCACACTCCTCTCCAGTACCAGGATCCTCTTCCTGGTCGCAGCCTTCTTCTTGCTACCCTCCGTGCTTCTATCCTCCGGGCCCTCGGGACACCTGTTCGAGCGATGTTGCCATAGAGTCTTGTAGGTGGCGACATCCGGGACACTCTCTCGTGGGAAGTCTGCACAGGTTCTTGCGCCCCATGTGCCTTCGAAGATTTGTGGGCTTGTCGAAGCCCTTGCCGCATGTCTCGCATTCCTAGTTGTGGTCTATACCAATGGGGTCCCATATCTTCAAATGGGCGTCCGATTGTGGATGTGGCGAGGCTAGACGAGGTGGCGAGGCGAGATGGCGAGACGAGGTGACGAGGTTGGGTGGGGGAATCTTCCAAAAAATTGTGGCTCCATGCAGAATGCACTAGAACCCCATCCACTATTGGGACCAAAACGTTGTCTTTTGTACTACCAGTGCAATTGTGGATATTGTGTCCCAATTGTGGATACTCGCGTCCCAATTGCGGATTTCTCACGCCCATTTGTGGATAAAAATACAACATTGTCGCAAATTGCCTAGAAAAAATACCACTTTCGACCGACCGAATGGTGTACCAATTTTGGATACTAGGTTGGTTGGGATATCCACTATTGAGACCAAAACATCGTCTTTTGTACTACCAGTGCAATTGTGAATATAGTCTCCCAATTGTGGATTTATCACGCCCAAAAATGGATAAAAAATACGACATTGTCGCAAATTACCAAGAAAAAATACCATTTTTGACCGTCCCAATTGTGTATACTAGTGTCCCAATAGTGGATACTAGGTTGGGTTGGGATATCCACTATTGGTACCAAAACATCGTCTTTTGTACTACCAGTGCAATTGTGGATATCGTGTCCCAATTGTGGATACTCGCGTCCCAATTGTGGATTACTCACGCCCAAAAATGGATAAAAATACGACATTGTCCCAAATTGCCTAGAAAAAATACCATTTTTGACCGTCCCAATTGTGTATACTAGTGTCCCAATAGTGGATACTAGGTTGGGTTGGGATATCCACTATTGGTATCAAAACATCGTATTTTGTACTACCAGTGTAATTGTGGATATCCTGTCCCAATTGTGGATACTCGTGTCCCAATTGTGGATTTCTCACGCCCAAAAATGGATAAAAATACGACAATGTCGCAAATTGCCTAGAAAAAAATACAATTTTTGACCATCCCAATTGTGTATACTAGTGTACCAATTGTGGATACTCGGACTGGGTAGGTGGTAGTATGATTGTAGATGTTTTTGTCCCAATTGTGGATACTAGGGTGGGTAGGTGGTAGTACGGTTGTGGATGTTTTCATCCCAATTGTGGATACATACGACAGAAAAAAAACCTTGTACAACAAGACGACAGAAAAAAAAATTCTCATTATCATAATACCACATTCTCATATTTTTGGCGATTTTTGGTGAGCCTGTTCTGAACCCAGCCTCGCTTTGGAAATTATATACAAAGGGGAGTAATTATCTTCACGATAAGTATATCCCGCGGCTTGCTTTGGTGCACCATTTAATAGCTTACATGTAAGTGGTTTAATTTAGCATGACCATTAGTATTTTGTTTTCTTATTCTCAATTTCACACCATCAGTTGAAATTAATAACGGTCATAAAGCTTATTTGCTTTCTGTCCAATGTATACTATCCTGGTCAAGCCGAATATTTAAGCAGCCTATGACGAATTGGCAATGTCCGCTGACGTAATTATACCCCCACAAACAAAGTTTGAGGGGGTATATAGGAGTCAGCATGTTTCTAATGATGAGAAGGTGTGTCGCGATCAATAACCACGCACCTACGTCCAAGGTCAAGGTCACAGTTGAAGGTCAAAGGTCAAACCTATCGAAATTCCGTTCCGCTCTATATCTTCTACACCGATGCATGGATTATCTAATGGCTTGGCACAAATGTTTCTCATGATGAGAAGGTGTGTCGCGATCAATAACCACGCACCTACGTCCAAGGTCAAGGTCACAGTTGAAGGTCAAAGGTCAAACCTATTGTAATTCCCTTCCGCCCTATATCTTCTACACCGATGCATGGATTATCAAATGGCTTGGCACAAATGTTTCTCATGATGAGAAGGTGTGTCGCGATCAATAACCACGCTTCTACGTCCAATGTCAAGGTCACAGTTGAAGGTCAAAGGTCAAACCTATTGAAATTCCTTCCGCTCTATATCTTCTACACCGATGCATGGATTATCAAATGCCTTGGCACAAATGTTTCTCAGGATGAGAAGGTGTGTCGCGATCAATAACCACGAACCTACGTCCAATGTCAATGTCACAGTTGAAGGTCAAAGGTCAAACCTATTGAAATTCCCTTCCGCTCTATATCTTCTACACCGATGCATGGATTATAACACTATGCCCAGGGTCAAGGTCACAGACTTGATGCGTTTGAAACCTTAACGCTCGGCTAAATGACTTATAATAAAAAATGACTCGTTTTTCTTTGGCTGCCAGTGGGGGTATTCGTGTGCCGACAGGCCACATTTCTAGTTACTGATGTTTTTGTCTCGCCCGCGAAGCGGAAAGCGAGACATTGGTTTTGCTTTTCCGGAGTCGGCGTCGGTGTCGACGTCGGTGTCGGTGTCGGCGTGATCATTCAATGTTAAGTTTTCGTGTTACGGTCTTTACTTCAACACCTTATCAACTACAGTCATCAAACTTTATACATACCTTTACTATGATATGTAGATGAACATAGGACTATTAAAAAAAATCCGGGCTCCAGGGTCAAGGTCAAACTCTATTTCTTTCTATGCTACAAACTGAACATTAATGCATGAAGACCCGTTTTTCTTCGTGCGCTCTGTTACACCTTACATGTAGAGAGAACAATAGCCTTCTCCAGTTGAACAGTTGTGCATGTGCAAGCATGTGCAAATTTCCAGCTTGACCACTAAATGTCCAGCTAAATTATTACAGGTAATTTTATACAGGTAAATTATTATACCAGGGTATTACATTTCCGTAAACTGTGTTCACAATATTGTGGCAATATGTGGACCTGTGCAGATATATGTAGATAAATATAGGACTATTATAAAAATTCTGGGCTCCAGTAGCGAGCTTTATTTTTTTGTTAATTTTTAAACATTTTTTTTTTTTAACTTTTTTTCCATTTTTAGCTATTTTTTTTTTTGGTTTTTTTTTTCAAAAAAAAATCCTTTTAAACTTTTTTTTTTTTTTTTTTTTTTTTTTTTTTTTTTTTTTTTTTTTCCATTTTTAGCCAGGTTTTTTTTTGGAAAAAAATTCCAGGCTATTGGATTGGTGAAAGCCAGGCGGGCGGGCGGCGTCCACAATCAATGTTAATTTTGTTTTCGTGTTTCAGTCCATTTCTTTGTTACTGTAACACATAGGACCAACAAACTTTTCACAGCTTTATGACCAAGGGGTGCCCACCACATACACTATCCAACATGTTACCTTTTTAGCCAGGTTTTTTGAAAATAAGTGCAGGATGATTGGCGAAGGGCGGGCGGGCGGGCGGGCGGCGGGCGGGCGGGCGGCGGGCGGCAGCGTCCGCAATCAATGTTAAGTTTTCGTGTTTGAGTCCATTTCTTTCTTACTGTACCACCTAGGACCACCAAACTTTCACAGCTTCATAATCAAGGGGTGCCCACCACATATTACTATCCAACATGTTACTTTTTTTACTTTTTTTTGAACTTGACCCATTTTTTCCGCGCAGTCCTATTTACCTTCACCTATTATTTCTACGTAATTGACTTAGCCATTTTCAACGTTAATTTTTTAACGTACGTCTGGTTAAAGATTTTTGGTTAAAAGTGTTTTGTTATACTATATCTCTGCAACAGCTTCGCCCACTACCTTGAAACTTCACATGGGTGTTTATCATCATCCATATTTTCATTCTACCCCCCAACCGTGCGGCCCCTGTGCCCAATGTCAAGGTCAAATTACTTTTAATTTTTTTGTTAAAGTTTTTTTGTGTACTATATCTCTGCAACTGCTTCACCGATTACCTTGATACTTCACATGGGTGTTTATCATCATTGTCGCACCCGCTTGCAGAAAGCGCGATATCGTCGGCATTTTGGTATACGTCCGTCCGTACGTCCGTGTGTCCGGTTAAAGTTTTTTCGTTAAAGTTTTTCCATCTACTATATCTATTTTGTTAGTGTCCATGCCTAGCCCCAAGGCGCGACATGCAGGCCACGGCCATCTAGTCTACAAAAAGTGGGTATAATTATGTTATCCAAGTGTCTATGCTTGGAAAAAACCTGGCCTTCGTGGCTTTGTCTCGTTTCTTGTTTTGAACTTGACCCATTTTTTCCGCGCAGTCAATGTTAACTTTTCGCGTTTACAATGTTCAGTTTTCGTGTTTAAGTCCATTTCTTTGGTACTGTACCACCTAGGACCACCAAACTTTCACAGCTTCATAACCAAGGGGTGCCCACCACATACAACTATCCAACATTTTACCTTCACCTATTGTTTCTACGTAATTGACTTAGCCATTTTCAACGTTAACTTTTTAACGTACGTCTGGTTAAAGTTTTTTGGTTAAAGTTTTTCGTTATACTATATCTCTGCAACTGCTTCGCCCATTACCTTCAAACTTTACATGGGTGTTTATCATCATCCATATTTTCATTCTACCCCCCAACCGTGCGGCCCCTGTGCCCAATGTCAAGGTCAAATTACTTTGATTTTTTTGTGTACTATATCTCTGCAACTGATTCACCCATTACCTTGATACTGCACATGGGTGTTTATCATCATTGTCGCACCCGCTTGCAGAAAGCGCGATATAGTCGGCATTTTGGCATACGTCCGTCCGTCCGTCCGTCCGTCCGTCCGTCCGTGTGTCCGGTTAAAGTTTTTCCATCTACTATATCTCTTTTTTTTAGTGTCCATGCCTCGCCCCAAGGCGCGACATACAGGCCACGGCCATCTAGTCTACAAAAAGTGGGTATAATTATGTTATCCAAGTGTCTATGCTTGGAAAAAACCTGGCCTTCGTGGCTTTGCCTCGTTTCTTGTTTTTTTCTTCCATTTTTTTTTCCATTTTTAGCCAGGTTTTTTTAAAAAAAATCCAGGCTATTGGATTGGCGAAAGCCGGGCGGGCAGGCGGGCGGGCGGGCGGGCGGGCGGCGGGCGGGCAGCGGGCGGCATCCACAATCAATGTTAAGTTTTCGTGTTTGAGTCCATTTCTTTGTTACTGTACCACCTAGGACCACCAAACTTTCACAGCTTCATAATCAAGGGGTGCCCACCACATATCATTATCCAACATGTTACTTTTTTTTTAACTTCACCCATTTTTTCCGCGCAGTCGACTTAGCCATTTTCAATGTTAAGTTTTTGCGTTTTCAATGTTAAGTTTTCGTGTTTAAGTCCATTTCTTTGGTACTGTACCACCTAGGACCACCAAACTTTCACAGCTTCATAATCAAGGGGTGCCCACCACATATCACTATCCAACATATTACTTTTTTAGCCAGGTTTTTTGAAAAAAATCCAGGCTATTGGATTGGCGAAAGCCGGGCGGGCGGGCGGGCGGCGGGCGGGCGGCGTCCGCAATCAATGTTAAGTTTTCGTGTTTGAGTCCTTTTCTTTGTTACTGTACCACCTAGGACCACCAAACTTTCACAGCTTCATAATCAAGGGGTGCCCACCACATATCACTATCCAACATGTTGCTTTTTTTTTAACTTCACCCATTTTTTCCGCGCAGTCGACTTAGCCATTCTCAATGTTAAGTTTTCGCGTTTACAATGTTAAGTTTTCGTGTTTAAGTCCATTTCTTTGGTACTGTACCACCTAGGACCACCAAACTTTCACAGCTTCATAATCAAGAGGTGCCCACCACAGATCACTATCCAACATGTTACTTTTTTTTTAACTTGACCCATTTTTTCCGCGCAGTCGACTTAGCCATTTTCAATGTTAAGTTTTCGCGTTTACAATGTTAAGTTTTCGTGTTTAAGTCCATTTCTTTGATACTGTACCACCTAGGATCACCAAACTTTCACAGCTTCATAACCAAGGGGTGCCTACCACATACTATCCAACATGTGACCATTTTTTTTACCTTCACCTATTATTTCTACGTAATTTACTTACCCATTTTCAACGTTAACTTTTTAACGTACGTCTGGTTAAATTTTTTGGTTAAAACTTTTTCGCTATACTATATGTCTGAAACTGCTTCGCCCATTACCTTGAAACTTCACATGGGTGTTTATCATCGTCCATATTTTCATTCTAACCCCCAACCGTGCGGCCCCTGTGTGCAATGTCAAGATCAAATTACTTTGAATTTATTTGTTAAAGTTTTTTTCCTGTACTATATCTCTCTCTGCAACTGCTTCACCCATTACCTTGATACTTCACATGGGTGTTTATCATCATTGTCGCACCCGCTTGCGGAAAGCGCAATATCGTCGGCATTTTGGCATACGTCCGTCTGTCCGTCCGTCCGGGCACACATTAGGGTACTTATGTGGCTAGCCCCACAGGGTTAT
The DNA here is from genome assembly GCA_029237695.1 of Conchocele bisecta. NCBI lineage: Eukaryota > Metazoa > Mollusca > Bivalvia > Lucinida > Thyasiridae > Conchocele > Conchocele bisecta. Next base: position 101,605 of record JAQRGA010000085.1, on the reverse strand, counting down.
GGACTTGTTAAAGGATAGGGTTGGTTACAATTAGCCACCTAAAAAATCGTTTTATGTGGCTAAAAATCGTTTTATGTGGATAATATTTAACATGTGATAAGCCACATAAGTACCCTAATGTAAGAACGTCCGTCCGTCCGTCCGTCCGTACGTCCGTGTGTCCGGTTAAAGTTTTTTCGTTAAAGTTTTTCCATCTACTATATCTATTTTTTTAGTGTCCATGCCTCACCCCAAGGCGCGACATGCAGGCCACGGCCATCTAGTCTACAAAAAGTGGGTATAATTATGTTATCCAAGTGTCCATGCTTGGAAAAAACCTGGCCTTCGTGGCTTTGCCTCGTTTTTAACTTGACCCATTTTTTCCGCACAGTCGACAGCCATTTTCAATGTTGAGTTTTCGCGTTTACAATGTTAAGTTTTCGTGTTTAAGTCCATTTCTTTGGTACTGTACCACCTAGGACCACCAAACGTTCACAGCTTCATAACCATGGGGTGCCTACCACATACAACTATCCAACATGTGACCATTTCTTTTACCTTCACCTATTATTTCTACGTAATTGACTTAGCCATTTTCAAAGTTTATCTTTTTAACGTACGTCTGGTTAAAGTTTTTTAGTTAAAAGTTTTTCGTTACACTATATCTCTGCAACTGCTTCGCCAATTACCTTGAAACTTCACATGGGTGTTTATCATCATCCATATTTTCATTCTACCCGCCAACCGTGCGGCCCCTATGCCCAATGGCAAGGTCAAATTACTCTGAAATATTTTTGTTAAAGTTTTTTTGTGTACTATATCTCTGCAACTGCTTCACCCATTACCTTGATACTTCACATGGGTGTTTATCATCATTGTCGCGCCCGCTTGCGGAAAGCGCGATGTCGTCGGCATTTTGGCATACGTCCATCCGTCCGTCCGTACGTCCGTGTGTCCGGTTGAAGTTTTTTGGTTAAGTTTTTCCATCTACTGTAACTATATTTTTAGTGTCCATGCCTCGCCCCAAGGCGTGACATGCAGGCCACAGCCATCTAGTCTACAAAAAGTGGGTATAATTATGTTATCCAAGTGTCTATGCTTGGAAAAAACCTGGCCTTCGTGGCTTTGCCTCGTTTCTTGTTTTTAACTTCACCCATTTTTTCCGCGCAGTCGACTTAGCCATTTTCAATGTTAAGTTTTCGCGTTTTCAATGTTAAATTTTCGTGTTTAAGTCCATTTCTTTTTTGGTACTGTACCACTAGGACCACCAAACTTTCACAGCTTCATAATCAAGGGGTGCCCACCACATATCACTATCCAACATGCTACTTTTTTTTAACTTGACCCATTTTTTCCGCGCAGTCGACTTAGCCATTTTCAATGTTAAGTTTTCGCGTTTACAATGTTAAGTTTTCGTGTTTAAGTCCATTTCTTTGGTACTGTACCACCTAGGACCACCAAACTTTCACAGCTTCATAACCAAGGGGTGCCTACCACATACAACTATCCAACATGTGACCATTTTTTTTACCTTCACCTATTATTTCTACATAATTGACTTAGCCATTTTCAACGTTAACTTTTTAACGTACGTCTGGTTAAATTTTTTGGTTAAAACTTTTTCGTTATACTATATATCTGCAACTGCTTCGCCCATTACCTTGAAACTTCACATGGGTGTTTATCGTCGTCCATATTTTCATTCTAACCCCCAACCGTGCGGCCCCTGTCCGCAATGTCAAGGTCAAATTACTTTGAATTTATTTGTTAAAGTTTTTTCCTGTACTATATCTCTGCAACTGCTTCACCCATTACCATGATACTTCACATGGGTGTTTATCATCATTGTCGCACCCGCTTGCGGAAAGCGCGATATCGTCGGCATTTTGGCATACGTCCGTCCGTCTGTCCGTCCGTCCGGGCACACATTAGGGTACTTATGTGGCTAGCCCCACAGGGTTATGGACTTGGTAAAGGATAGGGTTGGTTACAATTAGCCTCCTAAAAAATCCTTTTATGTGGCTAAAAATCGTTTTATGTGGCTAATATTTAACATGTGATAAGCCACATAAGTATAGTACTGTAAGAACGTCCGTCCGTCCGTCCGTCCGTCCGTCCGGGCACACATTAGGGTACTTATGGGGTAGGGGGCGTGGCCTAAGACAATAGAAGACAATGGAACTTATTACGTACCCCGTAAGCCTATTGTGTCTTACGGGGTATTTCCTTTGATCTTTTATATAGCAAGTACCCCCTAAGGTCCGAAATGTAAGTTCGTCCGTCCGTCCGTCCGAGCCAGCAAACGGGGTTTAGGAGCTTAGGGTAAGGGTTAGTAACAAAGGATTCCTTTGTTCGTTTCCGTAAGCTCCTAATATCCTTTGATCTTTTAAAGAACAAATAGACCATAACTGCCAAACGTTAGAGCGTCCGTCTGTCCGTCCGTCCGTCCGTCCGGGCACACATTAGGGTACTTATGGGGTAGGGGGCGTGGTCTAAGACAATGGGTTATGGTTAGAACACAATGGAACTCAATCCGTACCCCGTAAGCCTATTATGTCTTACGGGGTATTTCCTTTGATCTTTTATATAGCAAGTACCCCCTAAGGTCCGAAATGTAAGTTCATCCGTCCGTCCGTACGTCCGTGTGTTCGGTTAAAGTTTTTTCGTTAAAGTTTTTCCATCTACTATATCTATTTTTTTAGTGTCCATGCCTCGCCCCAAGGCCATGCTTGGAAAAAACCTGGCCTTCGTGGCTTTGCCTCGTTTCTTGTTGTCTAGTAGCATAAGGTCGTAAGTGCTATGTACCGACTATTATCATATACTAAAACAATTATTGACTAGTGAGCCATAGAATATAATCTGATATTCTATGGCTCACTAGTCAATAATTGTATAATATGTTCGGGCCAGTGAAAATTGCTTTCTGGCCCAGGCTCGAGGTCAAGGCGGCGGGACAAGGCGAGACATTTGATTCTGCGGAATTCTTGTTTTAATTAGAGATTCGCGAGCATTGTAAACCATGGGCAGACTACGCGAATCCACTGCCTGGTCTGGCCGCTAATGCAATAAGCCGGGATTTGTCGGAGATCGAGACCCAATTCATATAAACACGTTAGTCATGTCACTTTAGACTGGTTCCCGGTCGCTAGGAAAAACGCTAGGCTGCACATCCGACAGGGTACCAGTCTAGTGTGGACTACGTGACTGACATCAGCAACCGCGTGTATTGATCTTTGATATGGCCTTGTGCTCCGCGGCGTGAAATTTGGTGTGAAATTTACACTTGACAAGCGCGGTGTGTTTGAAGTCTTAGTCTTGTCACTGTAGACGAATCAGCATCGTGCAAACATGTACAGTTTGCCAGCTAATGATGGAGTTTTATGACTTGCGCGGAATTGCATTATGCCTATTGGAATACACGACACGGAATACATATCGGGAATTACCGTTAATGGAGTTATGCAATATTTTTCATGGAAAATGTTTAATGTCGCCAAAATGACACCGACCATATCGGGCAAGGTAAATGTTGTCAAAAGAATGCGAATGTAATTGATGACTAATTGGTTATGACCAGTTGCAATTCAGATGATAGCGACCAGATTTTGAGGAAAGGAAAATAGCGATTGTGGTGCTATTTTTTTTTGCCGACAAAAACATGACATGGTCGCTGTTCACATACAAAAATGCCGTCTGGGAATGAAAATAGCTGGTCGCTGGACGCAGTTCGGGGGTGGTCGTTATTCCAAGGTCTTATAAAGAACAAAATTGGACGGGGGTTTTAACTGGCCGTTGTGGACAGGTGGTCGCTATTCCCAGGTGGTCTTTAACACAGGTTCGACTGTATGTATATAGTGTTTTTTAGCTGGTATCATTTTAGGTGGAATGTCGGATTTGAGTAAGTCATCTCCCCTAGTTTACTGGCCATGCCTTGATGGGCATATATTCCGACCTTCGTCGCCCTGTTTTTTTCGGCGGTACCGAGCAGTTTGTTTGTATTGTTGAATATTCACGTTATTGTATTGTACATGCATGCATGTGTGATGCCAATGGATGTTCACTGCATTACATGTACATATTTCACTTTCAGAAAAACCTCTTGGAAACCAATGTGTCAATGATGATGAATGTTCAGATCCAGCTGCAACTTGTTTCGAGAACAACTGCACATGTAATGATGCCACGTATGATGATAATGGTGTTACCGCCGGTGGCAGTTGTCAAGATGGTAAGCCAGTCAGTATTTAACAATTACAATTTCACTACATCTCTGGGCAGGAGAGGTTCCTGACATTTCAATGAATACAGTGAAATCGCGATGACTCGAAATGCTACGGGACCGCACATTTTGTTCGAGTGATCGCATCTTTCGAGCCATCGCATCTTTCGATTTTCTTATATTTGCCGACTACTGTACCCGTCGGATTTAGGAAATAAAGAAAGCACAATAGAATGTATCCATGTTTTAGATGATTATAATATTTATTTGCAGATTAGTTCTCATGCGAAATTAAATAAACTACATGTATTTATAAAACTGTCTTTATTTCATTATTATCAAAGCCGAAAAGTAGAAAAGGTCCAGTATTCACTATAAATAGCGGCGCACATAATTAATGCAGCAGGTGGTTGTGACGTCACTCGAAACAGTGGTCTTTTCAATGGTCGTTTTTTGCTGTAACTCCCGGGTAGCCTCTCGAATAACACGGGAGTTAAAACGAAAAATGACCAATAGTGGAGGGGCACTTTGAACAGAAGTGGCTTAAAAACGACTTCTGTTCAACCCAAGAGAGCAAAAGCAACGACTATGCTAGATTGATACATCATACCTTCCTGAACATGAATCCGGTGTCGGTCAATCAAATTAGGTGGGACAGTGTCACTTTTGAGGTCATTAAGTGCAAAGAGGTCAAACGAGTTCAAAAACATATTTTATATCACTAAATGGACATGTACGTGCATATCATGCTTGAATTATCAGATAAAGTTGTTTAAATTGTTGAGTATATGTAGGCGTCATTGGGTTTCTTTTTGGCTGGTAGACACCATGGAGTAGCTTGCTTGACCACATCACTGTATGTTTTGTTCCCAGGTGTAAGTTGAGGTACCTGTTTCTCGGCTGTTTCATTTAAAGTGATCACATCGTCACAGTCGGTTTCCAACACTTTATGTAGAGTATGTGGTTTATGTACTGTGTGTGGCACTGTCTGGGACCTTTCAATTAGAGTGTCAATTTTACTGTTGATCATGGAAAGTTGCTCCTGTAGTGTTTTACTGATACGTTGCAGTTCAACTACCTGTTTCTGGATTTCAGTTATAGGTGTGTCAGTCGGGGCTGTTATGGGCTGGATGGGTGGTGTTATTTTTTCTGGTTGCTGCATGATTACTGGTGATAGAGTTGGTTCTCTATTATCAGCCTGACCTTGTATAGCAGGTGTTGACGTATGTACAGAGTGGGGGATAGTTATGCTTTCATTTGTTTCATTGACAAATTGCTGGTACAGTCTTATAGCCAGTCTATTGAAATGGGTATCCCGCCACAAGATGCGCCCTGCTCCTGTTGCTCTAATAGTGGCCTCATTTTTATCTGTGGCAAGTGTACACCCTCTGCCACATATGTGGGTCGTGTATGTGGTCTTGACATCATTGATATATCTAGGATGTAGTTCCTTATCCAGAGAGTTGATAAATTTGGAGTAGAGGTCTTTGGAGGAGAACAGGATGGTCAGTTGGCAGTCACTAGGAAGAACATGGTATAATATTCCATTGAATCTGTCTGTGCCTTCTTCTGTGGTTACCAAGGGGACAGGGGAGAACAGGGACTGTGATTGAGTCTGTACTGGAGAAAGGGTGACACTCGAGTCATGTGATGCATTTACACTTTCCGTTGTGATACTCAGTTGTGATCCGAGGGTGTACGACACCTCCTTGTCCGTTTCATTCATCATATTTTTCTGTCGTTTGACGTTTTAGACAATGTTACTACAAGTTACAGTTCCTTTTCTCAAATCCTTGCCACAGTGGCTACTGTGGAAACCTTATTGTCAGATTTCAGATTAATTGCTATTTAATTGGTACTGTATGTCTTGGTCAGTAGAGCAGATCCTGGCTGGCTGTATCTCCAAGGAACTAATTAATCCAAGTTATGTTACATCTGATTATGCAACAATTCCAGCCGGCTGGCTACACTGCACAAAGAGATGGTAGAGCACAGTAGAACTGCCCACATAATATTACACAACACTAGTTGCAAGCTTCCTGGAAGTCTGCTTGCCTTGATAGTTTCACCATATAACACCTACTGACCCAGCATGGGTCCACACAGATTCATACAAAGAATAAATTAATTTCACTAAAGTTCTCCTTTTAAAACAGTTTATTTAATAATTCCAATTCAGTATTATGAAAGCCGAAATTATTATCTACACACTGATATAAAATTTATATAATAGTTCCTTCATAAATCCATTTAAATTCCAAATTTGAAGCAGAGCAACTTTAGCATGACCGGTCACTTCGGCTGTCTAGATTCATGCGATCGACATCAATATGTTGTGAGTTCATGATGGAACATATGTTGAGGTCATTCATGAGATTGTTTGGTATATAGAAATAATAAAAGTTATATAAATTTACTATGCGGTCATAATGCACTCTATCTTGAATGCATGTGTATGTATATGTATCGCAGTTATGAAGGGCGCTGTTTCTGGGGAATACCATTCACTTTAGTCATAAATTATGTAGTCATATAATGTCCTTACAAGGTATGTGTATAAGTGCCGTAACGGTGTATTATGATATCACAACCATATGTGTAATATAATATATAATATGTTACATGCATTAATATGTTACTTTGTTTCAAATGAACATGGTTGATTATTCTATGCTAATCTATAACTATATCAGAACGTACCATCGTCCGTGTCTATACACGCCAACATACGACATATAAATAAGATTGTAAGAGACCAAACATGTACGTATTTGGGTAGTGCTTTGTTAAATATATAGAGCATATCATTGTACCCAAATGTCTCTGACTAATGTACACAAATCAACCAAACAACCCTTTTTTCTGTGCAAAACCGCAACTCCCGTAACTGGACTTTTAACTAACCGGGTTTGAGCTAACCTGGAAGAGAAACGTATAAAGCTAAATATTGACACATACCTGATCTGAGGCCTCTAAATCATGACCATTCGTTACAACATATGTGTTATATATGTGGCACGCATAAACGCTGTCAATATTGATTTTAATGCAGTGCACGGGACGAGACTTTTGTCGATGAGAATATATGTTAATTTAGAATATATTTCCAATTATCAGTGATGATTAAACATGCAGTCATGCGGAGAGTTTTGCTGAAATAGAATATGCTGATCTGCCTTAATCAGACTTATATGGGACAATTATTAAATAGTTCAGTGTAATTTAAAGGTGTATATATGGGTATATCCATTCATGGATGTATGGATAGACACGGAAACAGAAACTGTAATAAATACTATTTGATAATTGTTGTATTTTACATGAATTGTTTTAATGACATGTTCTATCTTGGTTATAATTAAGTCTAAAGTGATTGAAATAACATAACATACAATATATTTAAACAAACAGTACATATATGTTAAAATTCTGACTTTGCAACTAGTGTAATCTAATTTGTTCATCACCAAGTGTATTATCAGTGAACTACTAGTCTGAACACATGTGAATTTGTCCTATAAAGAAATTTAAAAGTAAATAAAAAGAAACGCACACTTACCAGTACCACAATATATTAGAATAGCTTAAATGAGGCGACCATTTTGAATAAACAAAACTACAGATGACTTCAAAATCAAGTGTGTCCAACTTACTGATTTAACTGTCTGACAGAATGAAGATGTATAAATAAGTTAAGAAAAAGTAAAATTATATCCAATAACTTTCGAGTTTTTGGAAAATATGGCGGCCATTTTAAATTAAAGACGCTCTTTTTGAAGAGTGTAAATGTTGATATATATTTTAATATCATATCTCAGATGAAAATCAAACGAATATGTACATATCTAGCTTAGTTCCAAGATAAGGTCCACCACAGTGTAGATAATACTGCCTGCTATTGATGAATATTGGCGTCCATCTTGGATTAATATGGATTTGATACCTTCCATGCATGTTTAAAATCAATACGTGGTATCCAAAGATTTTTCTGCATCCGTCAGATCAAGATCCAAGTGCCTATTTGTTTTCATTCATCAAATATGTACACATTTCAGGCTAAATATTGATGCTTGGCGGCCATCTTGAATATGTTGATACTCTCAACGATAGAGACGTCCCAGCAAACCGAATAGTTTTGTATATGCCCCATAAAACAATAATCACCAATAAAACATACTTTATCGGCTTTTTCTGTAATGTTATGGAAGTACATATTGTATGTTCAAAATAGAGTGAGTTTTGCACTCATTTGACCCATGTGCACTCAATGACCCCAAAAATGACATTGTCCCACCTGATTTGATTCACCGACACCGGATTCGTGTTCAGGATGATATACATGTAATGCATTGATTTAAAGTAGTCGTCGCTTTTGCTCTCTCGGGTTGAACAGAATTCATTTTATGGACGCTTGCCCCCCTACTACAATGACTTACTACAGACTCTATTAAATACTCCGCGTGGACGAAACCCAGAATATTTAAATGCCGTATTCGTATTTGAACTCGACAGTCTTCAAGTCCAACTTCCGTTTAAGTCCAACTTTTCCTGTTGCCGACATTTTCAATCTGGTTATCCTCCCGCAGTGGGCCCTGCACCAGATTACTCGAAAATGTATTGCAAACAGGTGTAATATTTGGTAGTTAGAGTATCGTGCGTATAGTATCGTGCGTAAGACAAGCGTAAGTATGATTTCTAACACAAAAATACGATTTAAATAGTAAATTATAAATTCACTCCAATGTGACTCATTTGGGTTAACACATATTAAAAGCTAAAATTGAAAATGATCGCCATCAACAACGTTAACTATCAAATTGCCCCACTTTAGGTAATTAACTGCACTTGAAAAGAAATCTCATTTCACAGACAGGTTGAGCGCGGATCGTAATAAGTCTGACGCGGAGGTGTGAAAATTAGCCAAACACAAATTTCTACATCAATTTCGAGTCATCGTATAGCAAACTAGCGAGAAATGTGTCAGCGGGACTTGACAATTGTTTCGAGCGATCAAATTTTTCGAGTAGTTGCATTTCGAGCCATCGCGTGTAAAATACATTAAAAATATAGGGAATAGTATCGAGTCCGCAACGCCATTTCGAGTGAGCCCGACATTACGAGCCATCGCATTTCGAGCCATCGCGATTTCACTGTATGTCCATTTTGAAACTTGTAAAGATTTTGTCTTTTGAAAATAGGAAGTCCTATATATTAGACATGCCATGTACATTCGGAAATCTGCGTAATTTCATGAAATATGTTTACAAAATTTGCAATATTTTCCATAAATGGCGTCCAAAGTTTAATTATATTCCGCATGTACTCTCAGAATTTTGTCAAATTTTGACGCCATTTATGAAAAATTTGGTAAATGTGTTTAATGAAATTACCCAGATGTCCGAAGGTACAAAATCACAAACCTGCCAAAATGTTACAGGACAGTCGGTCGGGTAAACTTGAAATTTTTACCAGACTGGACAAAAATTTACTAGACTGAATTCTTTTTATTAAAAATCAAATTAAGCTTTTTAGATTTTTAAGTATATCAGTCATATAAGAAAAGCTAGCTAGCACCAGAAGCCAAAGGAAGGTGATTTCATTGAAGCTTAGAATAAATCAAAGTACTGAAATTACTGAACATAGGGTACTACAAGACATCATCAATTCAAGTATAAATATAGATTCCAGATATCTATGATCATTATAGATATATTGAAAACTGATTGAAGAGCAATAGTTACAAGAATTCCTCCACGGAAGCGGTGTCGCGCCTGAAACTGCCTTGTCGGTACAAAACAATGTTGTACATGTAGCAGGATTTTTGTTAAAGTTTCTGCATTACTTTGACATCGCCATGTTTACTTCTGTTTTGTGAATGAATTAGTTGGCCCCGGATCGAGTATATTAAAACATACAAATGATGTCATTGGGGAAACCGCTGACAAAATTTCAATGTATGGAAGCCCAAACTTGTTAGAATTTTGTTGTCGTATTTTCAGTACTAGCATTAATATGGGTATTAATCTACGCTGGATGTGTTATACTGTCATTAATTTGTTCCCTGGCTGTAATTTATCACTTACTGACTTATTGACACACTTCCTTGAACGTAGAATTGACACTCATGTTGGCGTGTATTGGCCACCATAGACAAATGTCAATCAGGCGGAATTCGGGAATGTCACTAAAATCCGCTGTAAATCCATCGATAGAATGAGGATTAACATCAGTTAGACCCACATGTGCGAGTTTTGTTGTGACACAATCGCGATCATTAAAAAAATCTGGGTCAACAGGCATTTTCGCACAGGTGTCGGGTGAGTTTAACCCCTTCCTCCACAGCCAAATGGCTTATCTGCTGTTGTGTATGCATGCCTGTCAGTGGCTGCTAGCAGTCTGTTATAAATACACAGCAGCTGAGTTTGGCTGCCTGATCTCCATACAGGTAATTAGCGAAAATAACTGAATTATAGGGTTATGTTATTCAATCCAAATTTACCAACATTTCTAAACATTGTATCCATTTAAAATGATTAAATTGAAGTTATAGAATAAAATTTCCAGGATGCTGATATAAATATTTATCATATACGACATATAGTTTTGTCATTATTCCCTCCCAAAATTAAATTAAAAAAATAAATCTTGAAAAATCATGGTGTTCTTGTCTAAAATTATGCCCCTGGTGCGTTATTATTTTTGTGAAACTTTCAAAGCAAATATGGAATTGATGTGTGGCTGTGACTGGAGAAATGGGGCTTACGGGATTTGTTACCAATGATCAAAATAGCACTGATGTTGCCCGATAGCAATATATATTTGTTGTTAGAAACACAACAGATTTTTCTTTGATGGTATGGCGAACAGTGCAGATCCTGATCAGATGGATGCACAGGCCGATCTGGATCTACACTGGTCGCACAACCCATAAGCCACATTTCTCCAGTCACAGCCACACATCCGTATCTGCACTGACAATTTTACCAAATATTGACAAGATTTGTGAACAATTGAGAAATAATGTTCTCTAAAAATCACATGACATCACAATTAGTCCTAATATCCCAGCTTGAATATTATCTAGAGTATGCTAAAAGTATGCTAAATATAAGAAACATGCATAAACTTACATATATATATTTGTATATGCCGCTGTCCAGAGTAATATTTAATCCGTAATTATGTATTTGGTCAACACACTGACCATTAGGGAGACATTAAAAAATATATTTTAAATTGCATTATCAAACACTTTATATATTTCTCCTGAAACAATTGTAGAGTCTGTACAACTGAATTTATACGAAACACATCTAGACTACAATTATTTTATATACACTATGTACAGAATATGCCACAGATTCAATGTACATGTAGGTTGTGAAAGTGGGCATGACAACCCTCCTTACATAAGTGTACTTGGCACACAGTACACCATATACAGTCTCGCGCCTGATGGACAGATATTTCTGGTGATAACGACAACGTCGCTTTGGTCCATCGAGACGTCCATGTATGTGGCCCTGAATGTTCTCTGCATCAACAAGTCTGATGTCACCGACTTCAATGCCAGATCGTTTCCGCTTGCTATATCAGCCGATAATGTCGCGCACCAATTCCAGACGGAAATCAAGATGGGCGAAGCGCTTTTTCTTTGTTGTGCGACGTGATGTGGCCTTGTAGAGTATGAATGCGTTTACAATCGCACAGTTGATCAGGAACCAGTGTAGATAGCGCCACCACTTCTTAGAGTTTCGCCCGACATCGTATTTCATACGGTATTGATCATGAACATCAACACCGCCCATAAATTTGTTGTAGCTGGCTACACTCAGTGGTTGCTTCAGTTGTAGCACATTCTGGCCAACCCGCCGTTGTGCATCGGTCACCTCTGTGGGCTCACTGAGTGTATATAGTCAGATGGTAGACTAACTTTTTGTCTTTCCACACAGTGGTAGTCAAGTTGGTGTCGCCCTTCTGCATTATTTTGTATTCACAGCGGTTCTTCACGTATCGCGGCTTCTTCAGTTCCTTTGGGAACTGTTTACGATTTACGCGAACAGTTCCACACGCATACAGTCCATTTCCCAGCAGATTTTCTATTAGTGGCACGCTTGTAAAGTAGTTGTCGAAGTAAACATGCTGGTATGTCTTGTGCAGGTTGTCGGTCAACTTTGTTACAACTTTATAGCCAAGACTATGTTCAGTTTGGTCATTTTGCCGTCCGAGGTATATATATCAAACCGCGACAGGTATGCTGTGTTGGCGTCGCAGAGCATCCATAGTTTAATTCCCCGCTTTATGGGCTTTGCTGGCATGTATTGGCGAAATCCAAGCCTGCCTGTATACTTCACCATCGCCTCGTCAATGGCAATTTCTCCGGAAAGGCTATATGCTGAAGGAAACGTGCCCTGTACATGTTCAATAATAGGCCGCACCTTGTACAGTTTGTCATATCCTGGCTGACCCTTAGCCGGTTCTGTAGCGCGGTCGGAGACGTGAAAATATTGAACAAGTTTCTGGTAACGGTTGCAAGTCATAATACTTTGTATTCCCTGATTAGCAATTATGTACACGTTTTTGGACGGACCAGTACATGTCGGCTTCAGGCAGGCTGGAAATCCCCATTAGTACATTTATGCCGACAAATGAACGGAGTTCCGATGCCGATGTCTCCGTCCAGTACTTGTCAATTACACCAGACTGCTCTATCTTCCACCGGGCATACTTGTTCGTGTTCCTGGACATAAATTCGAACATCTCTGGCTTGAATAACAGCTAAAAATAATCGAGGGGAGAGGCTGTTTCCACATCAAAGCGGTCCGGTAGGGTCGCTCCAGTGGCCTGGGTGAAATATTCTATTTGCAAAAATAAGTATATATTTCGTAAATATTTTCTCTTTACATTGCAAAGAAATAAGCTAGTTTTGTGGTGGTGTCATTTGGGGACCATGACCATTTTTCAGCAAATGGTGTTAATTCACTATTTAGAATCATTAAACAAAAGTTAACTGTATTTTTAGCTCGCCTGCACGAAGTGCAGAAGAGCTTATGGCATACCCCCGGCGTCGTCGGCGTCGGCGTCAGTGTCGTCCACAAACTTAACGTTGGGTAAATGTCTTATAACTTCTGTTTCCTTTCATGGAACACCTTGTTATTTCATACATGCATTCTTCAGATGACCCTCTATCATGCTGTAGCAAATCCATGACCCACCACCCAGCCCTTACCCCAACCAAGGTCAAGGCGTCACAAACTTGGCACATTCATAAACTTAACGTTGGGTAAATGTCTTATAACTTCCGTTTCCTTTCATGGAACACCTTGTTATTTCATACATGAATTCCTCAAATGACCCTCTATCATGCTGTAGCAAATCCATGACCCACCACCCAGCCCTTACCCAAAGGTCAAGGTCACAAACTTGGCACATTCATAAACTTAACGTTAGGTAAATGTCTTATAACTTCTGTTTCCTTTCATGGAACACCTTGTTATTTCATACATGCATTCCTCAGATGACCCTCTATGATGCTGTAGCAAATCCATGACCCACCACTGAGCCCTTACCCCAAGGTCAAGGTCACAAACTTGGCACATTCATAAACTTAACGTTGTGTAAATGTCGTATAACTTCTGTTTCCTTTCATGGAACACCTTGTTATTTCATACATGCTTTCCTCAGATGACCCTCTATCATGCTGTAGCAAATCCATGACCCATCACCCAGCCCTTACCCCAAGGTCAAGGTCACAAACTTGGCACATTCATAAACTTAACGTTGGGTAAATGTCTTATAATTTCTGTTTCCTTTCATGGTACACCTTGTTATTTCATACATGCATTCCTCAGATAACCCTCTATCAGGCTGTAGCAAATCCATGACCCACCACTGAGCCCTTGCCCCAAAGTCAAGGTCACAAACTTAGCACATTCATAAACTTAACATTGGGGTAAATGTCTTATAACATCTGTTTCCTTTTATGGAACGCCTTGATATTTCATACATGCATTCATCTGATGATACTCTATCGTGTTATAGCAAACATATGACCCACCGCCCACCCAATCGTTACCCCAAGGTCAAGGTCACAAACTTAGCATGTTCATAAACTTAACTTTGGGGTAAATGTTGTGTAACTTCTGTTTATTTACAGGGAACGCCTTCATATTTCATACATGCATTCATCTGATGATAATCTATCGTGCTATAGCAAATTCATGACTCACCGCCCACCCCTTTACCCAAGGTCAAGGTCACAATCTTAGCACATTCATAAACTTAATGTTGGGGTAAATGTATTATAACATCTGTTTCCTTTCATGGAACGCCTTGATATTTCGAATATGTATTCATCTGATGATACTCTATCATGCTATAGCAAATCCATGAACCACCGCCCACCCCTTTCCCCAAGGTCAAGGTCACAATCTTAGCAATTTCATAAACTTAATGTTGGGGTAAATGTATTATAACATCTGTTTCCTTTCATGGAACGCCTTGATATTTCAAATATGTATTCATCTGATGATACTCTATCATGCTATAGCAAATCCATGACCCACCGCCCATCCCTTACCCCAAGGTCAAGGTCACAAACTTAGTACATTCATAAACTTAACGTTGGGGTAAATGTCCGAAACCTTTCATGAAACGCCTTGCTATTTCGTACATTCCTCAGATGACCCTCTGTCATGCTGTAGCAAATCCACAACCCACCACCCAACCCTTACCCAAAAGTCAAGGTCACAAACTTAGCATGTTCATAAACTTAACGTTGGGGTAAATGTTGTGTAACTTCTGTTTCTTTACACTTTGAACACCTTGATATTTCATACATGCATTCATCTGATGATACTCTATCGTGCTATAGCAAATCCATGATCAACCCCCACCCCTTTCCCCAAGGTCACGGTCACAAACTTAGCACATCCATAAACTTAACGTTGGGGTAAATTTCTTATAACATCTGTTTCCTTTCATGGAACGCCTTGATATTTCATACATGCATTCATCTGATGATACTCTATCGTGCTATAGCAATTCCATGACCCATCGTCCACCCCTTACCACAAGGTCAAGGTCACAAACTTGACACATTCATAAACTTAACGTTGGGGTAAATGTCTGATAACAACTGTTTCCTTTGATGAAACGCCTTGATATTTCATACATACATTCCTCAGATGACCCTCTATCATACTGTATCAAATCCACAACCCACCACCTAACCCTTACCCCAAGGTCAAGGTCACAAACTTAGCATGTTCATAAACTTTACATTGGGGTAAATGTTGTGTAACGTCCGTTTCTTTACACTTTGAACGCTTTGATATTTCATACATGCATTCTTTACACTTTGAACGCTTTGATATTTCATACATGCATTCATCTGATGATCCTCTATTGTGTTACAGCAGATCCATGACCCACCCCACCCCTTTCCCCAAGATCAACATCATAAACGTAACGTTGGAGTAAATGTCTTTTTTATAACTTCTGTTTCTTTACAGGGAACACCTTCATATTTCATACATGCATTCATCTGATGATACTCTATTGTGCTACAGCAAATCCATGACCCACCCCACCCCACCCCTTTCGCCAAGGCCAATGTCACAAACTTAGCACATTTATACTTGCATTCCTCATGTGAATAGCTATCATGCTATAGAAAATCACCAACTTAGTGTGTTCATAAACTTAACGCTGTGTTAAATTTTGTTTTCCTTCTCTTTTCAGGGAGCGCATTGATATTTCATACATGCATTCATCTTAATATGCTATATCATGCTGTATCAAATCCACGACCCACCTTCCACCACTGACCTCAAGGTCCACCGCACACCACTTATCCCAAGGTCAAGTTATATAATATTCATGTTTTTTTTATACAACTGTGACAAGTTTGAATGAAGGCTGCCAACAGGCGAGCTTCGTTGTCTTCTGACAACTCTTGTTATCTATCAATTATGTATGATTGCAGATGTCCGTCAAAAGACCCCATCACCTGTTGTTTTTTAAATGTTATTTCTAATAGTAATTCATCTAATAATATCAAAATGAGCAAACGTATGTTGTTTTCTTTTCTTCTAACAAACACTATATCAAAGAAATAAAATCGGGGATGAAGTGGATTTGAGTATGGGACGAACTGAACCGTGTACGAAATTAATTTTTAAATCGGCAAAAATCGGCGATTAAACTCTCATATGCTACATAATATAGTCGGAACAACTGTTTACAACAAGTATTAACAGTCTACATTCATATTTGCTCACTAAAATAAGATCAAGTGGGGAATATTTATAAAAAAATCGCAAAAATTGTACAAACCACGATGTCGGAGAAATCGGAGACGGAGCTCCAACCGTCGGTGTTTTGGTCGACATTTTCATCGTCTGAAGCTTCACTGTCCGACGAATCTGACAATACTTCACTGACATGAATGTTTGAACCGATCTCGGATGCATTAAAGCCTTCAAATTCGCTAAATTCATCATCACTATCGAGAAATTGGTCGCCATTGTGGTCTCCATAAATTACGAGTTTCGTTTTCAATTTCGCGGGAACACTAGCGTGGGTGTATTCCAAAAATAACAAATACTCAAATACCTTATTAGGAAGTCGTAGTAAAACTTATGAATGGAATTTGCATAAATATAGCGATGACCGCACGATTTGTGACGCAAATGGGGGCAAATCACAACTTGAAGCGTAAGAAAATAATCCGATGTTTTTTTTGTACATAGAACATCCGTTGTTGATATTGTGCAGTGCAAGTAGTTTTTCATAATATTATTTTCAATTAGCGGTTGCGTATGACAGTTAAACGTTGAGTAACACAATGCATTTTGTTGTTACGGTTACTCCAAGATATCACTACCTACCACCGCATCGAGGGGGGTCTGGGGCATGGCTAACTGTCGGAGGCAATCCCAATACATAGGTATACCCTATGTAAAAAGAACTTTCTTTTTTAAAGTCGGACATTCGGTCCGGCAACTTCCGGTTTACCGTCGGACCAGCGGAACTTTTAATGGACAATTCCGACAGACCGAGGACTTTCGCGGAGACTGGAATATGTTAAGAAATTATTAGCAATACTTCAATATGAACATGTAAATTATTGCAAAACACTATTGCATGCAACTGCGCCTTGCCGTTCAGCAACACGTTTTTGTATTGCCTGAAAATAAAAAAACAAATGTGTCCCACCCGCCCCATTTTCCCCAAAATTTGGACGAGAATCTAAACATTAATTTGTTGTAGCCTAACTTCTATATCCCTTGAAGGATTACTTAAATATTTCAACACAGTAAACCTGTGGACAAATGCCACACATTCATGCTGCCCTTAATATGACCTTGATTGTTTGACCTTGACAACTTTGAACTTTTTCCCACATTAAGAAGTTCTGTCATAACTTCTATATTCCTTGAAGGATTACTTAAATATTTCAACACAGCATACTTGTGGACAAATGCCATACATCATCAATGCCCTTAATATGACCTTGACCTTTTGACTTTGACAACTTTGAACTTTATCACACACTAATAATTTCGCCGGAGCTTCTCATTTCTGTCATAACTTCTACATCCCTTGATGGATTACTTTAATATTTCAATACATCATACTTGTGGACGGTTGCCACACATCAACACTGCCCTTAATATGACATTGACCTTTTCACCTATATAAAAGTGCTTGTGAATACTTATCACTTCAGTTAATTCATTTTGCCACAGTTTCTCCAATCTGCCACCGGGGCATTCGTGTGCCGACATTCCACATTTCTTGTTGATACATACATTTATATTCCTTTGGCATGGTTTAATTGAACAGACAGTAGACATGATTACCACCTAATTTACATTTGCATGTTCTTGTGTCTCTTCCAGCTTCTGAACTGGCTGTCTATGTTGTGTCAACGTCAAATGTCCAGACCGGAGAGATAACAGTGTTCTGGAAAATCCCAACCCAGCATGGTCTTGTTGACCACTACACCGTCAAGTGGATATCAGATGATAACGCGGCAGTAGAATCTGGTTCCAGTGCATCATTACCATCAACATCTACATCATATGTAGTGAACCTGTCGACTGCAGGCCGTGCATACATATTCAAGATCATATCAACAAATACACAAACTTCTACAAGTGTTCGAACTACATCTGTGCAAATACAACAAGCAACTAGTGAGTATGAATTGTATACAGTGAAAACTCTCTAAACCGGACACCCTGGGAGGTCCCCAGGGTGTCCGGTTTAGAGAGATTTCACTGTAAATCAGGCATTTGAAAATTCTGAGCCATAGCTGTGTGATATGCGATCATGAACAGACATTATCACCTGAGACAAATGACCAAGAAAGTCATTAAACATAATATCACAGATGTTTTCTTGGTGTCCGGTTTAGAGAGGTTCCACTGTAGTATGTGACACACCACTACACACAATATGAACATCCTGGTCAGCTACCACATACATGGAAATAATTATCTCCTCACCTATAGGCAAGAGGGGATATAGTGTTAGTTCATATAACACCGTTCTTTTCTTACCGTAATACCTTTGTGAACTTCTTCACTGATTTTAATATTGGCCGTATGTTTCATGGCAAAACAAAACAAAACAAAACAATTTTTTATTTTCGCATGTTTATCACGGCGAGACGAAGAAGCCTATTGATTTTTAATTTTCGCATTCTGTATCCTTGCCCACACAATATGTTAAGTTCTACTGGATGTAACCAAATTTGGTATACTGGTACATGTTTATCACGGCAAGACGAAGAACACTATTGATTTTCAAATTGTTTGGATGTCTTATCTCCCCTTGGCAACCATTAATTATCCCCTCGCCGATATGCAAGAGGGGATATTTTGTTAGTCCACGTACGTACGTATGTACCTGCATGTGTACGTGCATCAGTAACACCTTTCAATTTTCAATAATTCACCGATTTGATAATATTTGCCCACAATGTGTGTCTAAGGATGGTGCTTTGTTTTGCTTACAACCCACGTCCGACCACCCAAGGTCAAGGTCACTGAGAACTTATGTTTTAGGCTGCCAGCGAGGGGATTTACCTCATAATAACGATGCCCTTGTTTAATTTTGCGTTCCGTATCCTTTTTCAATCAATATCTGTAGTTCTACTTAAGCGATTGTGACCACACACCTTATGCACGGCAAGATGAAGATCCCGATTTGATTTTCAAAATCTTCGGATGACTTATCTCCCCTTGGCAGCCATTTTAAATTTTCATGTTCTGTATCCTTGTCCACTCAATATCCTAAGTTCTACTTGACATATCATAACCACACTCAGTATACATGTTTATCATGGCGAGTCGAAGTAGCCTATTTATTTTCAAAATTTGGTGATTCATTATCTCCCCTTGGCGGCCATGTTTAATTGTTGCCGTCTGTATCATTGTCCAGCAATAACTCGAATTTGTGACCAAATTTGGTACACATGTTTATCATGGCAAGAGGAAGGCCATATTGATTTTCAGTGAGTTATCCACCCTTGTTGACTGGCCATACATTAACAGGCATATATTGTGACCTACGGCACTCGTGTTGAGGGATACAACCATCTGTGTTACTACTGTCTGTTCCACGTTTTGCTGCCGACGAACATTTGGCCATTAAACACATTAAATCTAAACAATATTTAAAAGTAAGTACTTTTTCATCAATAACAAAAATGTCACCCTCCCCAAAAAATTGTATTTGATGAAATTCCATCAAATATTGATTTTATTGCAAAAAAAAAGATTTTCCTATGGGAATTTAACATGGGGGCTAAAAATAGATTTTTTTTAAATATTTTTTTTATTTGTGGACATATTTTCAAAATCTAACTTGTTTTCCTAGTTATATCATTTTCAAGCTATATCGCCAGGTTTCGGAGTCAATTTCCAAATTGACTCCCCATGTTAAATGGAAAATCTTTTTTTTTCGCAATAAAATCAATATTTGATGGAATTTCATCAAATAATTTTTTTGGGGAGGGTGATGACTTTTTTGTTATTGATGAAAAAGTACTTACTTTTAAATATCTTTTAGATTTAATGTGTATAATAATAGCTAAATGTCCAGGGATGGTGCTGCCATCGAGGGGATTAGCTTTGTGATAACCTTGCCATTGTTTGGCATTGTTGTAAATCGCCTCATATTAGCACTTTATATTAGCACATCAAAACTTGATGGCAATCAATCTTTGGTCATATTAGCCCATCTTCAATTAGCGTACATTGGAAATTGAAATAAGCAACCACATATAGTGTCCATCCATCCATCCATCCATCCATCCATCCATCGACTCATCTGTCCGTCCATCCATCAGTGTCTGTTTGATCACTCTACTACTATCTACTATCTATCGCACCCTTGCGATACTTCACATATATATTCATATCGACAATGTGAAGAACCATGATGAATTTAGGGCTCATGGTCATGGTCACAGGCACTAAAATTGATTGTTTATTGTTTTTGTTTCCATAAGCTTTATTCCTCCATGGTCAATTTCACGGAGATGGGTACTACAAATACAGTGGAGCCTCTCTAAAGTGAACACCCTTGAGACATCTATGTGTATAATTATGACTGTGAAATATCACTGATGTTGATCAGAGTTCATGATTGCAATGCACACAGGCATGTGTTTCAGTGCTCTTACATCGGAATTACAATGGAACATCTCTAAACAGGACACCCTGGGGACCTCCCAGTGTGTACGGTTTAGAGAGGTTCCACTGTAGATTGATCATTGTGAAATATTTGTCTCACCGACTTTAGTGCGAAATGAGACCCCAGAAGTCACAATTCTGATGGTGTCATCATCGTATGGAATCACAATGTCATTGCATACATCTGAATATAGAATATCTTCCGATATGTTTGTTTGATCTTTAGCAAGCTTGATCAGTAGCTTCCTGCCATTGATAGCTAACCACCCTTGTTGTACAGGTTACCTGCATTTTTCATAATATAGGTAATGTCCAATAATTCTTACCAGTTTTAACCGAATTCGGAATCCAATATGTGAACTATAACTGTTTTATTGTTTAACTATTTTATTATGATAATGTAGTGTATCACTACATTATCATGATAAAATAGTTAAACAATAACACAGTTATAGTGCACATATTGGATTTTTAATATACTAATTTCTGTAATTGCAAGCGCTCGTTCACAATTAATTTGTTAAAATTCAATATATGAACTATAACTGTTACTAACGTTTTATTATATGTTCACAGAAGCACATATACCTGGCCCAATAAACAGGGAGAGCAGTGACCTAGATGCCCTAGATGGATCAATAGATGTTGCATGGTCAGCTGGTGATGGAGTTGTGAGCTCGTACACCGTGGAGCTACTGGACAACGCAAGAACAGTGTCCTCCGTCACCTATACTACCGCAGCAAGACTCGCTGCAGCATTAAATGGCTATACTTACACGTTGAAGATAGTGGCCAAAAGTCAGTTGTATAATACAGGACAGTTTGTGGAAAGTCTGCCATATACAGTGGAGATAAAAACGAACGTACAAAGTAAGTATCCTCTATATGCATGAATGTTAGTTGTGTATTTTACCTTGTCCTTGGGTATGTTCTCCCATCTGCTTTGTATAACTGGAATACTCTATAGCCACTCTCCATCATATTTCACATGTGTATGAACATTGATTAGCAAAAGACAATCATTGACTATGAACTTAATTGGCCCAGAGCTCCAGATAAGTTTTGTATCTTAAAAAGTATTAAACTCCCATATTTCAAATTCAATGCGTATTTTTCTTTTACAAATGTATTATTGATTTTCTTCCTTATTAAATAGGGAACAAATGATCAGAAAAAAATTAAACACATTCAAAAATTAACTTAGTTGAACTGCAAAAAGCAAATTGTTTGCTTTTTGCAGCTCAACTAAGTAAATTTCAACTTAATTACAGTATTTTCACTATTCAGTTTGAAAATCAATGCATGTGAGTAGTTTGTACTCCCACTTTTGATAATCCGTGCATATTCTACTAAAAAAAGTGTATAAAATACTTTAATGCACATCTTATCTGGAGCTCTGGCCCAAGTCATATGTATTGATATTGATCAGGGGAAGAAGACACATTACCAAACTTCATCAATAGCTTCCTCACATTGATGGTTATCCATCCAGTGTCATTCTGGTGATCTTGACCTATGTGATGCACTCACCGGCGATCGCCTTGTGGTTTCTACACAAGTCTACTATACCTCACATGTGTATTGATCAGAGAAAGACGCCTATTGCAATTATGGTACATTTAGCCCAGAAGTATTACATGTAGGTGTAAAAAACACCAAACCCCAAACAAATTGTTAACAAGCTGAATTTTTCAGGAAAGTTGTATAAATGTATGTAGAATAACATACTAAAAGTCCCCGCAAATCCAGCTGGTGCCAACTTGGGAATTCAAGATGGCGTCCAAGATGGCTGCCATTTTTTCATTATCTTTTAATGTTCAGCTATATGGGCAAATAGGCATAAAACAATGTTGATTTTGTATACTGTTACCTGGATTATGTCAGATATACATTTTTAAAGCAGTTTTGTTATTTCTGAATTTATACAATTCAAGATGGCCGCCAATATGGGCGCCAAAACTGCCAAATTTATGGATTTTAGGATATTTTGTAAGAAAAAACGCGAGGTAGATAGCAATATTTTAAATTTAATGCATATATTATACAATATATGGCAAGCAGTACTTAATACATAATACATTGGACATTGCAAATGCATTCATTATCACTATTCATTGTATATACAGATTGATATGCACTGTGTCTCGTATAATTATGAATAGTGACAGTCCTGTAAGTAAACATACATGTAAATCCATACCACTTTACCACTACAGCATCATCAATATAGCAATAACATTGTATGATCATACATAAAATGTGACTTGTGGATTAAGAATTATGTCATTTGATACCATAGTAGACACTTCTATATACTTTCTAGCTCACCTGAGCGAAGCTCATGTGAGCTATTGTTACCGCAATGTGTCCGTCGTCGTCCGTCGTCGTCGTCGTCGTCGTCGTCGTCGTCGTCGTCGTCGTCGTCGTCGTCGTCGTCGTCGTCGTCGTCGTCGTCGTCGTCCGTGAACATTTTCAAACGTCTTCTTCTCGGTAACCATTGGGCCTATGGTCACCAAACTTCATGGTCATGGTCCTTAGGTAGGGGGATTACAAAATTGTTAAAATGACGTCATTACGTAATCCAAGATGGCCGCCGTCTAAAAATAGCACAAATTCTTCAAAAATCTTCTTCTCAAGAAGAAACCGCCTACCGGATTTCGACAAAACTTGGTAGGAATGATCGATGTACATTGCTCTTTCAAAGTTGTTAAAATGGTGACCCTGGGGTTAAAAATGGGCGTGGCCCGTGGGGTCAAATTTTATTTTTGACTGAATATGGTCATTTCATATATCAAATTGAAGGTATCAATGAGGCGATCACTCTGGTGGATTTTTTTGTCGAAATCGGATTGTTATGTCATCCAAGATGGCCGCCGAAAGGTCAAAAGATCGTTCTTTTATTAGAGATTTCAAAATTCTTCTTCACATGAACCGCTTGGCCCATGGTAGCCAAACTTAAAAGTTATGGTCCATGGGTGAAGTCTTTTCAGATTTGTTAAAATGGAGGTCATCGCTAATCCAAGATGGCCACCGTCTAAAAGTAGCATAAATTCTTAAAAAATCTTCTTCTCATGAACCGCTAGCCGGATTTCGACGAAACTTGGTAGGAATGATCGATGTACATTGCTCTTTGACAGTTGTTAAAATGGTGACCCCGGGGTCAAAAATGGGCGTAGCCCGTGGGGTCAAATTGGGGTCAAATTTTATTTTTGACTGAATATGGTCATGTCATATATCAAATTGAAGGTATCAATGAGGCGATCACTCTTAAGGCGATCACTTTTGTATTTATATGCATCATTGGTGATACACATTTTAATGTTTGACAGTGGTCACACAGTTATGTCATTTGTATTTAAGGAATAAAACCCCGGGCTATTGCATTTACTGGGGCATGAATTACATTTGGTCTGTTTAAAGTGTGTGGAGTCCGGAGCGCAGTAAACGAAACATCCCGGGGTTTTATTACTTATATTTACACTTCATTTTTCGATAGTTTCAAAATGTTAGTAACCAAATATGGCATTATATTCAAGTTTCGTATTGCTTTACGTCATGTTCTCGTACTTCTTGGAACAGCGTCATTGCCGGTCAAACGCGTGACGTTAATGACGTTGTGGAGATTAATGACGTCAAACAAACTTTAACCAACCAACAACGTCACGCGACGACATGTGAGGCTAATGCATTTATTGGAGTATGAACGCAATAGGTTGGATGGGCGTTTACATTTTGAAATATATTGATGTAAACGGTTGGATAATTTTGTAAAGAAAGACATGGTGTGGTAACAAATGTCTTCACATGAGTTACTCATCAGACAATTTATATAAATGTAGAAATGTATTATAGATGTGCCTTGGAAACAACAATACTGCTTCAACAGTACCCAAGCGATACCACTGTCTAATCTTAAGTGCCACCTAAGTGTAAATTATAAGGTTTATCAGAATCATGGTCAACTGGTACGGGTGTAGTATTATTACATGTTTGTCCCATACATTGGCTGCACATCTCAGTGCAAAATAACCCAAGCTTCCTGCACCCATATGACTTTCCACATCCAGTCTTACAGCCACATGAAACCATTTTCATTAGCTTATCTGGTGCAACTGGGAGGTCAGTCTTCATGGGTAACAGAACATCATCTTGCAATCTGCATCCCCATTCTATTGGAGGCATTGAGTTACCCATCCATTGCTGAACAGTCAAATATGTACGATATGAATGGTATTTGACCGCAGCACTTGTCGGTGGGAGACACGCAAGCTGAAATGATAACCTAAGGGAGGACCTACCAATTGCCTTTTAGTATGCAATGTGTCTGTATTTATCAAGTGTCTTTACTTGACCAGCTCCATACAATTTGAGTAAGAACTGTTCACTGGCATGTTCTATATCGCTGTGTGCTTTCACTATTTCTGAACGTTTCTAGCATATGCTTGTCCTGATGATGGTGTACAGTATTGAAAGCCTTGCGTTTTCCCTGTCTATAAGGTGCAGATACTGTACCCCAACCACTTACAGCATGCATAAACAACAAGTGTTTTTTGGTGTCTCCTATAGCATGCTGAAGATCCTGGATGTTGTAAAGGGTCACTGGGTTACTACGGCTAAGCATATATATTGCCACCGAAGTAACCGCTAGTGCAACAAGCATCACCAGTAAGTCAGTGTCAGTTCCAACAACCACCACTGGCTTCTCGGCATTATCAGCCAGTGTTAAGGCTGTTGAAACTATCAGGAAATTTACATCTGCCTCTTATGCCTGCGGCTTGCATCTCTTGACTCAGCAGTACATAAATCGACGTTTATTGCTGCTGTTTGACAAGAATGCTGATTGTGCAGTCATGATTTTCATATTTACATCAAATATGATGGAACGTGATGTTACCTTGCTAGCCCTTCTGTTCTGCTCCATGGCTTTGGTTGAGGTGACATTATAGCCATCAATGACAACAAATGTCCCAACATCAAAATGTTTTAGTGAGAATGCGATATATGACTGGAACACGTCATGATATGTAGATGCCTTTGGCCATACAACGTGTGTAGTAGGTGCCCTCCGTCCACAACAAATAGTGCATTGTCTGAGACAGTTGGTTGTTGTGTAACGAATGACTTCAACAATATACCCAGTGTACTTTTAATGGGCTTCCGCATTAGACCATCAATGAATAGTGCTGGGGGATGCGGTAACAGTTCGTGTGTCAGGAACGTTTCCATTTCGGTACTATCATTGAGAACACACGTGATCCTATTAAACAACAGAGTGGGGTTAACTGCCGTATCATGTCCTCGGACTTTGACAGTTTTGTGCATACTACTGATTGTCTTAACCTTATCTTTTCTGTGAAGAGTGAGCTCTGTGAAACACTTACTTTGGTCACAATTCACTGACGAGTCGGCCACTAGTCCAGTGGATATAGATACAACTCGAGATGGTTCATATTCAGAGAATGGTGAATTTGTGTGCATCCAATCCACAAAGAGACCAATGTCTTTGGTATCTCTTGATTGGGTGCTTACCATCAGGTCTTTGTGCTGTTCAGAGGTAGATGTGTGTACAGATGCGAATTTCTCCAGTTGGCTACAAATATGCAAACAACCGGGCATTGCACACACCCACTTTGCCAATGTACTGTCTGTAATGCCCCTACCATGTGTCATGCCGCCGGATGTTTTTAACATTCGCATTAGGACCTGTTAAATCGTATGGTCAGAAAAGTTGTCACTCCAGTACTCGTCAGTACGACGGATAGTGAAATATCCCTGTTCCATGAATTTGGCATATTCAGCTGCTGCCCCATCTGCTGAAGATACAATCGGGCAGACTTGGTATAGTGGAGATGCCCAGCAGCATGAAAGTATGGAATCATTTTCTCAACACAGTGGAGAATAAGATCCAAATTGTCCATTCTCTCAGCATGTATGAACAGACGAAGGGGGCGACCTGGTCAAGGTACTGTACCCACAACTTGCCGGTTCTGCTTTTGTTTGCCAGAGCTATAAGGAGTTGTGATATTATGCCATTTAATGACTGTACATCATCGGCAACATCAGCCGGAAGAACACCTTGCAAGCTCATCTGATGGAGGGTTTTCATATGATCTTTGTCAATGTCATCCAGACAGTTTGGATTATCATTGAATAGCACACAGATAAGGGACGCTGACGTCAGCATGTGCGCTCGGTATGCACGTGAGTATGCATAACCTGTCAGCATATGCACAACAGATCCTTTGGCATACACCGTTTCCCACAGACCTGCCAGTCCATCAGTCATGATGTACCCAAAGCTGCCTAGGTAAGACATGAGTAGATGGAAGCCACCAAGTCGAACAATGACTTTGTTTAGATCATTTGTTGCAATCACTATTTCTACCGCCTTTATGTACAACGGTTGGTCAAACGTAACTGCAAATATGCCAAGACCATGTTTCTGACACTGGTCATGGGCAAACGATAATGCTGTATAGATTGTGCTCAGATTTCCCGGGTCAAAGTTGAAGTATTTCAATTCTAGTTTTGTCAAAATTTTCATTTTGATGTGATACTTTCATGTTCCTTTTCAGGTGCTTTCATTGGTCCGATTTGAGAGAAATTGCTGAAAGAAAATCAAATTCTCCAACGGGCCATCTTATCAATATTCATGAGACATCATTATTATTAATGAGTCAGTTGACTGAATTTAGTCAATGACATGGTCTAAAACTATGTTAGGCGGGACGTTTGACGCGACGTCCATAGGCGCGACAACCAAAACATCAATGTTAGACGTTATCCGTGACGTCATATGTTCAAAAGATCACGTCTCTACGCAAATTCACGAACTGTTCACATGATTTTTAGGATGTAAAACACCATTTCATTTCTATATTCTCTTGTATCAATCCAAATGCATGTAGTACATTCTGACTGACTTTCTACATGGCACGCGACTATGCTCTGAACATTTTATACGGATTTCAATACAACGAGGGCGTGGCTGGTTAATATTGCGTTGTCACGGAAGGGTTTTGAAGCCATATTACATTTAGATTTATCATATTTAGCATTTCGCAACTAATTTGTTTCTATTATACATTGAAAAATTATACTCAACATCTGAAAAGTCATTTAGGCGTGTCAAAAAATAATTTTGACTGTCAACATTTTAATGCTAGATACTTTGGTGCCATTTGGGGATATATTTTGGCGGCCATTTTGAATGGTGACTATGAATATTATCTATATATACTGCGTTTTGGTATAATTGTATACTTATGTATGTTCTGATGGTTTTTGTCTCGCCCGCAAAGCGGAAAGCGAGACATAGGTTTTGCTTTTCCGGAGTCGGCGTCGTCATCGGCGTCGTCGGCGTCATCATTCAATGTTAAGTTTTCGTGTTACGGTCATTACTTCAACACCTTATCAGTTACAGTCATCAAACTTTATACATATCTTTACTATGATATGTAGATGAATATAGGACTATTCTCGGGGCCCCAGGGTCGAGGTCACGGCCCCAGGGTCAAGGTCAATGCCCCAGGGTCAAGGTCAAGGCGGAACTAGGCGAGACATTTGATTCCACGGAATTGTTATGTATATTTATCATAGCTGAATACGACGATATAAGCAAAAACCAAAAATGGTGGCCATCTTGGACGCCATCTTGAATTGCCAAGTTAGCACAAGTTTGATTTACGGGGACTTTTTTTCTGATAATGTAGACATGATTCTGAACATATCCTGAAATTTTCAGCTTGTTATCAATTTTTTTGAACTTAAACCCTATTGCTCCTGGGCTAATTAGTCCCAGTTCAAAGTTACCTGGGCTAAATATAGACTTTTTCATCACTATTCCTGTTTGCACACAATACCTCTACTTCTAGAAGGTCAGTGGCCACCCGGGCCCGTATGCAGGAATTTATATAGGTGGGGGGGGGGGGGGGGGGGTGGGGGGGGGGGGGGGGGTGCATTATCGACTGTGCGAAGGGCAGTTTTCTATTTGAAAGTTATCAATAATTTTTCATATATCAAAAAATGATACTCAAAAGAATGAAGTTTGTTAATTGTATTTCCAGATGAAACTTCACATATGTATATATAGACCATGACTCAAAGGTGTGTCACACGCAAGAATGACAACTCTTGGCTCACTATTTTTGTTGCGCCTGCTTTAGCAGAGGCGCGACTATAGTCGGCGCTTTTTCCGTCCTCGTCGTCGTCCGCGTCGTCCGCGTCGTCCGCGTCGTCCGGTTTTTTTGTAAGGCAAATGCGTTAAAGTTATTGTTTTTTCACAATATCTCTTTAACCCCTTGCCAGACATTGATAATATTTCACATCAATGTTTGTCTAGGGATGATGCTTCATTACGCACACCCCCACATCTAAATTTTGAAGGTCAAGGTCATTTATTTACTTGTAATGTTCACCGGTTTTGTAACAGAAAAGCGTTAAAGTTATTGTTTTTTCACAATATCTCTTTAACCCCTTGCCAGACATTGATAATATTTCACGTCAATGTTTGTCTAGGGATGATGCTTCATTGCGCACACCCTCACATCCAAATTCTCAAGGTCAAGGTCATTTATTTACTTGTAATGTTCACCGGTTTTGTAACAGAATTGCGTTAAAGTTATTGTTTTTTCACAATATCTCTTTAACCCCTTGCCACACTTTGATAATATTTCACATCAATGTTTGTCTAGGAATGATGTGTAATGAACATCCAAATTCTGAAGTTCAAGGTCATTTATTGACTTGTAATGTTCACCAGTTTTGTAACAGAAATGCGTTAAAGTTATTGTTTTTTCACAATATCTCTTTAACCCCTTGCCACACTTTGATAATATTTCACATCAATGTTTGTCTAGAGATGATGCTTCATTACGCACACCTCCACATCCAAATTCTCAAGGTCAAGGTCATTTGTAACAGAAATGCGTTAAAGTTATTGTTTTTTCACAATATCTCTTTAACCCCTTGCCAGACTTTGATAATATTTCACATCAATGTTTGTCTAGGGATGATGCTTCATTACGCACACCCCCACATCCAAATTCTCAAGGTCAAGGTCATTTATTTACTTTTAATGTTCACCGGTTTTGTAACAGAATTGCGTTAAAGTTATTGTTTTTCACAATATCTCTTTAACCCCCTTGCCACACTTTTGATAATATTTCACATCAATGTTTGTCTAGGGATGATGTGTAATGAACATCCAAATTCTGAAGTTCAAGGTCATTTATTGACTTGTATTGTTCACCAGTTTTGTAACAGAAATGCGTTAAAGTTATTGTTTTTTCACAATATCTCTTTAACCCCGTGCCACACTTTGATAATATTTCACATCAATGTTTGTCTATGGATGATGCTTTATTACGCACACCCCCACATCCAAATTCTCAAGGTCAAGGTCATTTATTTACTTGTAATGTTCACGGTCAAATGCCTCGGCAGGCGCGACACCGTTTCCGTGGCGGAATTCTTGTTTAGTTATCTCCCTTTGTTTTTTTTTGCACACTGATTTCTTGTCCGGAGCATAACATGATTACCTTCTGGAATATTTTCATGACACTTCACACATGTATAGACCATGACTCAAAGGTGTGTCACACGTAAGAATGACAACTATTGTCTCACTAATTTTTTAATAGTTATCTCCCTTTGTTTTATCACTCGCTGATTTCATGTCCGGAGCACAACTTGAATACACTTTGAAATATTTTCATGAAACTTAACATATGCATAGACCACGACCCAATGGTGTGTCACGCACAAGAATGATAATTCTTGCCTCACAAATTTTCGAGTTATCTACTTTTGTTTTTTTCGCAGATCAATTTCCTGTCAATCCAAAACTTGATTACTCTTTAGAATACTTCCATTACATTGCACACTTGCATAAATCATGACCCAAAGGTGTGTCTCCTGTGAAGAATGACAACTCTCACCTTACTAACATTAATGATCTCACTTTATTATACCTCAGGCATACAATGTATGTCGAGGGGTATATAGTTTTCATAATTCTGTCCGTCCGTCCGTTCATTTGTTTGTCCATCCGCGTGTTTTGTTACCCATTTATAATCTCTGCAACGGTAAGTCAAATTGACTTCAAACTTCATATACTTCCTTATACTCACCCATATTGTCATTCCATACCACACCCATGCGGCTTTCATGTCCAAGGTCAAGGTCAAATTACTTAAGAAATTGATATCCTAAGATTTGTGTTAAAGTTTTCGGGTACCCATTATCTCTGCAACGGTATGTCAGATTGACTTCAAACTTCATATACTGCTTTATCATCATTCATATTTTCATTCCATACCACACTCATGTGGCCTTCATGTCCATAGTGAAGATCAAATTACTTAGAAATTTATGTTAAAGTTTTTTAAATATTCACGTTAAAGTTTTTATTTGTCGGTGCAGGCGGCAGCCGGGGGTATACGTGAGCCCCTGCTCACTTTCTCTAGTTTTTATACACCCGTTCGAAAAAACGGGACGTATTATGTATTCATCTTGTACGGGCGGGCGGCGGGCACAGCTTGTCCACGCAATAACTAGAGTTCTACTTGACATATTGTAACCAAATTTGGTATACCGTACATGTTTATCACGGAAAGACGAAGAAGCCTATTGATTTTCAAAAAATTCCGATGACTTATCTCCCCTTGGCGGTCATTTTTAATTTTCGCACTCTGTATCCTTGACCACGCAATAACTCAAGTTCTACTTCACCGATCGTAACCAAATTCGGTACTGGTAGGCGACCCATTTCCGGCCAAAAATCACGTTTTTTTTCGCAATAATTTTAAAAGTTTACATCTGACCGTGATTTTTCTCACATTAACAAATACGTCGGCTCGCCTTACATGTAACATAAAATCATAGTAAAGTGGGAGGTAACTGCTGACAATGGGGCCCGAAAAGGGGTAATTAAAAGGCCAATTAAAATACAGGAGGAGACCCATTTTTCCGGACACTAGGATTTTCCGCGATATTTACTTTTTGTTAAGCTCTAACACTGCAAAATTACAGTGAAAGTAATTAATACTGTATGGTATTGATCAAATGATAGCAATTATTGCATGTATTACTTCGAAGAGAATGTCTCGCTTGGATTAGAAAAAACTTGTCAGTGATAGGGTCCCCGGGAAAATCAATTTATTCTCAATTTGCGTTTTAAGCTATTTTCAGTGAATAACTCATAGTTCATTTGATAATTTTCTAGTATTTGTAACGTTTATTAACATGTTGTACTTAATGTTTATTCTATTTAGTTTGTCTGTGTATTCCATCACACGATTTAACAAATTTCCCCCCGTAAGCTCCTCATATATATATGTCCCACGCGCATGCGCACCGACATGGGTTTTTCCCCACGTCATACAGGTGTCAACAGAAGTTGGCAGATATGAAAACAGTTCAATTTAATAGTTTTTCTCATTTTTCTTGGAAATCTTCGCACCTGACAACTGGAAATTATCACATTAATGACCAAGAGCAAAAATCTTGTGTGAAAATGCAGAATTAAGCGTTTACGAGGGTGTCCGGGAAAATGGGTACGGACGAAAAATGGGTAGCCTACCAGTATACATACATGTTTATCACGGCAAGACGAAGAAGTCTATTCATTTTGAAAATTTTCTGATGACTTCTCTCCCCTTGGCAGCCATTTTTAGCTTGACTATTCAAAGAATAGTGAGAGCTTATGTAGTCACACCGGCGTCGGTGTCCGCGTCGGCGTCACCGTCACGCATTGGTTAAGGTTTTTAGTCAAGCTTGTATATGGAATACTCCTGGCCCTACACCCACCATACTTGGACAACTTCATCTCCTAGTGATGTACATCAATAACCCCTGACCTATATTTCATCTTGACCTACATTTAACCTTGAATTACTTAGTAAATTCCCCTTGGTTAAGGTTTTTAGTCAACCTTGGTTAAGGATTTTAGTCAAGCTTGTACATGGAATACTATTGTGCATACAGACACCATACTTGGACAACCTTTTTCTCATAGGGGTGTACATCAATAACCCCTGATCTATATTTGACCTTGACCTACATTTCCTCTTGAATTACTTAGTTAATTCCCCTTGGTTATGGTTTTTAGTCAAGCTTGTAGATGGAATACTCCTGGCCCTACATCAACCATACTTGGACAACTTCATTTCCTATTGATGTACATCAACAACCCCTGACCTATATTTGACCTTGACCTACATTTAACCTTGAATTACTTAGTTAATTCCCCTTGATTAAGGTTTTTAGTCAACCTTGGTTAAGGTTTTTAGTCAAGCTTGTAGATGGAATACTATTGTGCATACAGACATCCTACTTGGATAACTGTTTCTCATATGGATGTACATCAATAGCCCCTGACCTATATTTTACCTTCACCTACAGTTAACCTTGAATTACTTAGTTATTTCCCCTTGGTTAAGGTTTGTACTCAAACTTGGATAAGGTTTATAGTCAAGCTTGTATATGGAATACTCCTGGGCCTACAGCAACCATACTTGGACAACTTCATCTCCTAGTGATGTACATCAATAATCCCTGACTATATTTGACCTTGTCCTACTTTTACCCTTGGATTACTTAGTTATTTCCCCTTGGTTAAGGTTTTTAGTCAAGCTTGTATATGGAATACTCCTGGGCCTACAGCAACCATACTTGGAAACTTCATCTCCTAGTGATGTACATCAATAACCCCTGACCTATATCTGACATTGACCTACATTTAACCTTGAACTACTTACTTAATTTTCCTTGGTTAAGGTTTTTACTAAACCTTGGTTAAGGTTTTTATGCAGGCCGCGGCCACCTTGTTTGTCAAGCTATGTGTACATCGACAACCCTCGTAATCGAGCTATGCTGTTCTCCTACAGCTCTTGTTAATTGTCGCACTCTGTATCCTTAGTAACGCAATAACTCAACTTCTACTTGTCCGATTGTAACCAAATTGGGTATACATGTTTATCACGGCAAGATGAAGAAGTCTATTGATTTTAAAAATTCTGCGATAACTTATCTCCCCTTGGCAGCCATTTTTTATTTTTGGACTTTGTACGTCAAGATGAAGAATCCTATTTGTTATCTCACCTTGTTCACTGGCCTTGCCTCGATGGGCGTATATTGTGACCTTCTGCACTCTTGTTGTTGACTGCGTGGAGGGGGATACTTGTGCACTTGTAGACAAGCGTCAATTTCTTATTATATTGTTGATTTATAAGTGGATGCATTGTCTAGATATTTTACAGTCAATTATTTCCTGCATTAGAATCACCATATATCTTTCTACCCTGAAAAATAGCACTTTTGACCACTGTTATATCTTCCAGTACCATCGGCCCCGATATCTCCAAAGTGTGGAACCACTACAGACAGCACTATAGTACTTACATGGACCGCTCCAGCCACACCCAATGGTTTCATGAAGCACTACCTGATACAAGTTTACAGTCATTCCAATTCGACATTGTTAAAGACTGTATCTACTGCGACAACTGCCACTACCTTCGTGATTGAGGATTTAGCTCCAGGTTTCGTATCACTGCTTAACTTCAGGAATACTGCCACATACTTGAAGGGGTCAGTTGGAGAAGGGGGCTAACTCCCTCATGGACTTACATTGTAGCCCGCTTCTTCTACTGACCCCTTCAGTTGTAAGTCACACATGCATAGACCATGACCTAATAATGGTGTGTCACTCTGGGGAGAATATACTTTTCGTTTGCAAGAAAGACAATTCTAATTTTCTACTTGGCTCCCTGTCTTTTTCTCACTGACTGATTTTGTGTTTGAAGCATAACTTGAATACTCTTTGGAATATTTTCAATAAACTTCACACATGCAGAGGTGTAACACAAGAATGACAACTATTGCCATGTATTTATGAGTTATCTCCCTTTGTGTTTCGCTGACTCATTTCGTGTCCAGATCATAACTCGAATACCTGGAATATTTTCATTAAACGTCTCGCATGCATAGACTATGCCCTAATGGTGTGCACAACAATGACAACTCTTGCGTTCCTAATTTCAAGTATGTTTTGTGTCACAGGGAGGGGGATACACATGGGCTTGTGGACAAGAATCGATTGAGACATGCCATGTGATTTTGTACCTTCGGACATCTCCGTAATTTCATGAAATACGTTTACAAAATTTACAATATTTTCCGTAAATGGTGTCAAAAGTTGATGTTCTCTGAAAATTTTGTCAACTTTTGACTTTATTTATGAAAAATATTGTAAATTATGTAAACGTAATTAATGAAATTACACAGATGTCCGAAGGTACAAAATCACATGGTGTGTCTCAATTTCTAGTTGCTTTTGAGAAATAATCCTTCTGAATGTAATGGCTTAGTCTGAAAACCTGAGAATTATTGAATATTTTAAAGGTACATGCCCTGCCCACTCCACAGACACAAAATGTTCTTTAAATTAGAGACATCATCCGAGAAATTTTCTGGCAAAATAAACATTCATTCACCATTACCCCACATATTCATTATTATACATTTTATATCAGACGTAACTTTCCACACTGATATCAGGGTCGATAACCGTGTTTCCTTAAAATGTTAACGGACATTATTATTTATACTCTGTATTTATTTTTTGATGTGCAATTATCATACTTTCTAATCTGTCGAAAATATTATTTTTTTCAGGTGACACATTTAATTAGTATAAATAATTAAAAAATGCCATGCCTCATTTGCATATGAAAATAGCCTGATAACAGCGCGGTTCACTATCAGTAAAATAAATATTACTAAATGATTATATCAATATGGCGGGCACTCGTAATATTTAGAACTGGTGGAATAATAACACAATTTTACACTTATTTAATTCCTATAAAGAACATGTTGTGCCTACTGAGTAGGTATGCACCTTTAAGCTACATATCGTGACTGTTTTCTGTTTTGCAGGTTCCTATTACTCCTTCAAGGTTTATTCTGTGAATGAACTTTACAATTCAATACAATTTGCTGAGCAGACTGACAACTACTGTGAAACAAAGGCAAGCAGTAAGTAACTTGTAAAAGTTTTTGACAAGGCGAGTGTTTATAAGCTCTACCTATCTTCTGTCAATCTAATTTCCCAATTTGTATCTCACTGGTGTAATTGATACAGTGCTCCATAAATACGCAATTAAAAAATAGAAAAATACAATTCAAAATACAGTGGAGCGTACCAAAACCGCATTTAAAATATAAATTACGCAATTTTAATTTACCATTAACCAAAACATGGATATTAACTGTTATGTATCCATCAAATAATACCAAACAAAATGTGTGAATTTACGTTTCAGTGAATCTGGACATGATAATCGTGTGTAACACAGTTCAGTAAACAAGTGTCAATGGTCAGTACGGGACATATAGCAGCTGCAGATTCAGTAGGTGACATGTGTGGACCAGTAGCCTATTTCACCAAAATTGCAAAGTATACTTATCTTGCTAAGTACATTTTGAGGGAGAAATTTTCAATTTAGGCATAAATTTATTAATTTTGATGCCCCCGGTTTTGGTAGAGCCGGAGGCATATAGTGTTTGGACTGTGTGTCCGTGTGTCCGGCACATTAAGAAGTTCGCCGGAGTTTCGAAATTCTGTTATAACTTCTACATTACGCAAAAATTGTATTAGCGGGCGTACCACACTATACCCCCAGTTACCTATGTAAACAGGGGGTAAGGCGAGGTACAGCGCAATAGGTAATGCGGTCAAATAGGTCATGATGCAGTCACTATTTTCGATCAATAACTTATGTTGTCAGCGATTGTAATGTGTATTTTTAGCTCACCTGAGCAAAGCTCATGTGAGCTATTGTTATGGCAAAGTGTCCGTCGTCCGTCGTCCGTCGTTCGTCGTCCGTCCGTCCATGAACATTTTCAATCATCTTCTTCTCCCGAACTGCTGAGCCGATATTGGTTAAACTTCACAGGGATGATATATGGGTGATGCCATTTCAGATTTGTTAAAATGGAGGTCATCGACAATCCAAGATGGCCGCCATGGAAAAGTAGGTCAAATTCTTAAAAAATCTTCTTCTCACAAACCGCCAGGCCGATTTCGACGATACTTGGTATGAATGATCGATAGTTAGCGCTGTTTCAGATTTGTTCATATGGTGGCCCGTGGGTCAAAAATGGGCGTCGCCCGAGGGGTCAAATAGGGGTCAAATTTTATTTTTAACCGAATATAGTCATGTAATATATCAAATCGAAGGTATTGACGAGACAATCACTCTGGAACATTTTTTGTCTAAATCATATGATTACGTCATCCAAGATGGCCACCGATAGTTCAAATGGTCATTCTTTTCTTTTTACTAAAGATTTCAAACATCTTTTTCTTGTAAACTGCTTGGCCGATATTGGCCAAACTTAACTGTAATGGTCTGTGGTTGAAGCCTGTTCATTTTTGTTAAAATGGAGGTCATCGTTGAGAAGTAGGTCATATTCTTAAAAAATCTTCTTCTCACGAACCGCCAGGCCGATTTCGACGATACTGGGTATGAATGATCGATAGTTAGCGCTGTTTCAGATTTGTTCATATGGTGGCCCCTGGGTCAAAAATGGGCCATAACGGATCGAAATTCTGTTATAACTTCTACATTACGCAAAAATTGTATTAGCGAGCGTACCACACTATACCCCCAGTTACCTATGTAAACAGGGGGTAAGGCGAGGTACAGCGCAATAGGTAATGCGGTCAAATAGGTCATGATGCAGTGACTATTTTCGATCAATAACTTATGTTGTCAGCGATTGTAATGTGTATTTTTAGCTCACCTGAGCAAAGCTCATGTGAGCTATTGTTATGGCAAAGTGTCCGTCGTCCGTCGTCCGTCGTCCGTCGTTCGTCGTCCGTCCGTCCATGAACATTTTCAATCATCTTCTTCTCCCGAACTCCTGAGCCGATATTGGTTAAACTTCACAGGGATGATATATGGGTGATGCCATTTCAGATTTGTTAAAATGGAGGTCATCGACAATCCAAGATGGCCGCCATGGAAAAGTAGGTCAAATTCTTAAAAAATCTTCTTCTCACAAACCGCCAAGCCGATTTCGACGATACTTGGTATGAATGATCGATAGTTAGCGCTGTTTCAGATTTGTTCATATGGTGGCCCGTGGGTCAAAAATGGGCGTCGCCCGAGGGGTCAAATAGGGGTCAAATTTTATTTCTAACCGAATATAGTCATGTAATATATCAAATCGAAGGTATTGACGAGACAATCACTCTGGAACATTTTTTGTCTAAATCATATGATTACGTCATCCAAGATGGCCACCGATAGTTCAAATGGTCATTCTTTTACTAAAGATTTCAAACATCTTTTTCTTGTAAACTGCTTGGCCGATATTGGCCAAACTTAACTGTAATGGTCTGTGGTTGAAGCCTGTTCATTTTTGTTAAAATGGAGGTCATCGTTGAGAAGTAGGTCAAGTTCTTAAAAAATCTTCTTCTCACGAACCGCCAGGCCGATTTCGACGATACTGGGTATGAATGATCGATAGTTAGCGCTGCTTCAGATTTGTTCATATGGTGGCCCCTGGGTCAAAAATGGGCCATAACGGATCGAATTTATCGACGAGACGATCACTCTACAGCATGTTTTGTCTAAATCAGATGATTTTGTCATCCAAGATGGCCACCGAAAGGTAAAAAATTTGTTTTACGATTTCATACGTATTATTCTTGTGAACTGCTGGGCCGATATTGGCCAAACTTAACTGAAATGGTTTGTTGGTGAAGCCTGTTCATTTTTTTGTCAAAATGGAGGTCATCACCAAATCCAAGATGTTCGCCGTTGAAAAGTAGGTCAAATTGTCCAAAAAATTGTATCTTCTTCTCACAAACCTCCAGGCTGATTTCGACGAAACTTGGTGTGAATGATTGACATTTAACGCTGTTTCAGATTTGTTCATATAGTGGCACCTGGGTCAAAAATGGGCGTGGCCCGAGGGGTCAACTAGGGGTCAAATTATATTTCTGACCAAATATGGTCATATAATATATCCAATCCAAGGTATCGACGAGACGATCACTCTGGAGCATGTTTTGCCAAAATCAGATGATTACGTCATCCAAGATGGCCACCGACAGGTCAAAAGGTTGTTCTTTTACTAAAGATTTCAAAGGACTTCTTCTTGTGAACTGCTTGGCCGATATTGACCAAACTTAGCTGAAATGGTTTGTTGGTGAAGCCTGTTCATTTTTGTCAAAATGGAGGTCATCACCAAATCCAAGATGTCTGCCGTTGAAAAGTAGGTCAAATTGTCAAAAAAACTCTTCTCACAAACCGCCAGGCCGATTTCGACGAAACTTTGTATGAATGATCGATAGTTAACGCTGATTCAGATTTGTTAATATGGTGGCCTCTGGGTCAAAAATGGTCATGGCCCGAGCGGTCAAATAGGGGTCAAATTTTATTTTTGACCGAATATGGTCATTTTATATATCAAATCGAAGGTATAGCAGTAAATCACATGCACATTCGCAATATATGTTAGATCAGAAGGTACCAACAAATGCTGTGTAACATTTGAAGTTGTAAGTGAAGAGTCTTTTGTGAAATCAAGATGACCACTATGGAGGCTTTTAGGTGAGCGATACAGGCCCATTTGGGCCTCTTGTTAATATTTATATTATTAAAATGTATCATATCGGTACCCCTTTAAGTAATATTTGTATATTTTAAATGTATTGATGTTCTCATGAAGTGCATGAATATAAGTATTAATTAATCCAGCTTATATTGAGGCAAATCACACAGCCTTAAAACATAGTGCTGGAGTATAAACCATAGTATCGTATAGTATTCATAAGTATATCACTATTAAACATTAATTACAATATGTATGCATATTATTAAAACAGTAGATGCTACCGCTGTTTTGCTATATGTGATATTTATAACAAAATAATTTTTTTATTCGTCCGCGTACGGATTTCTGTCACACAAAGCGCCATTTTCAGTTCATATTTTGACCTGTGCATATGAACCGGACTAAGTTTAAACAACGCTCGATTCCGTCCAATTCAAATTTCTCTGCAGAATGTTCAGACTAACTACATAAATAATGCTGCTAAATAAGTGTTAACGGCTGGAACATGGTCATCACTAAAAGGAAGAAACCACAGTCGTATTATTGAAAAATAAGATTTACCTGAGACCTCATGGGGGCCGCCATTAATTCAGTGTAAACAATAGACCGTGTGATCCCATTCCCTGAGTAGCCCATGCTTAGTGAAACGGTGTGCTAGTCATGATATTATTTTCCCCAATAATTGGAAACGGTTTGAATTTCTCGGTAAACTATTCAACACCATTTACTGTCAATCGGTGCAATTTCTAAACATAGCCCTTGTGCTGAATGATGTCAACATGGCTGAGCGTTATCAATTTTTTACACAGAGCAACACACAAATTTCGACTGTGTATTGTGTTGCCTGGGTGTAATCGCGGATTCAGAAATTATTGGGAATATAGCGAATTAATTTGTGGCATACATTAAAATACAATGAACTTCTATGTGCGACCAGCATAGCCCCGGATTCGCTTGCGCATACACTGATAAGGGGCTATTCTGGTGTATTCAGGTAGTACCGTATAATAGCAGCGACTGTTATGTCTATTTTTAAACCTAATCAATAAACAGTGAATACGCACTATCTGTACCTTTGTATGTCCACGGTGTGTCCACAGTGTCAATATTTGGCTGGGGGGAATTGTTTATGGCCCGTTTCTCATGTGCATGTCACTAGTAGTGTTATTTTAATAGACATCATCGCATTTTGCCAATATTGATTTTCAAAATCAGTCATATCTTCTGTAAATGAAAGTTGA
The DNA here is from genome assembly GCA_029237695.1 of Conchocele bisecta. Taxonomy (NCBI): domain Eukaryota; kingdom Metazoa; phylum Mollusca; class Bivalvia; order Lucinida; family Thyasiridae; genus Conchocele; species Conchocele bisecta. The sequence continues at coordinate 60,830 of JAQRGA010000085.1, read as the reverse complement.
GAGCAGAGCGGCCAAAATTTATACCGCAATCGGATTCTTTTGCAATCTGGTGACTTGGCTCCCAATCATCGCGGTATATTAGAGCTATAGTGGCTTCTCCTGATCGAGCCCAAATATTTAAGCAGCCTATAGCTATGACGAATTTGCATTGTCAGCTGACGTAATTATGATGTTTTTAATTAGAGATTGGCGAACATGGTAAACCATGGGTAGACTACGCGAATCCATTGCCTGGTCTGGCCGCTAATGCAATAAGCCGCGATTTGTCACAGATAGAGACCCAATTCACATAAACATGTTTTCCGTTATGACGGAGTAGTCTTTCCAAATGTGCGTTTGAAGCGTTCTTTGTTTACTTGCTACTTCGTGGAGAGTGACCTAATAATTTTGTCAGGAGCGCCGTGGCGTAATGGTTAGTGTGTCGGACTACTGATCCAAGGGTCGTGGGTTCGAGCCTGACTAGCGGCGTGCGTTGTGTCCTTGAGCAAGACACTTTATCCACACTGCTCCAGTTCACCCAGCTGTAAATGGGTACCGATAATTCGTAGTTGCTCTGTAAATACGAATTACCGGCTTCTCTCAAAATCTCTACCTCTGTTCTTTCTCCCATTCTTGGGAGACGGCATGCAAGGTCCTAGAGCCAGTGCCGCCGTTAAATATAAGCATAACAACAAAACCTAACAATTTTGCTAATACACACTTTATAAGGTAAGTTTATGGTTATATTTGTGTGTCATACTGTAGAATTGTCTCTCAATAACGATTAATATAGCAGAATATGAATGTCGACGCCCTGCATGTTTTTATCACGCCTGCTTGCTTTTGACGTGCCTCCAGCATTTGTCTTAAAGTTTTTTATATAACAAATATCTCCACAACCCCAAGTCTGACTGACTTGAAACTTCACATACCTCATTAGCATCATCCATATTTTAATTATATAGCCCACCCATGCAGACCCCATGTCCAAGTTCAAGGTCCAATTGCTGAGAAATGTGCGTTTTGTGAAATCTGCGTTAAAAGTTTTTCAGTATATCTAATATCTCCACAACCCGATGTCTGATTGACTTGAAACTTCACATACCTCATCATCATCCATATTTTCACCCAATAGCCCAGACATGTGGCCCCCATGCCCAAGGTCAAGGTCAAATTACTTAGAAACTTGGGTTCAAGTGTTTTTCTTAAATCAGACTTAAAAGTTTTTAACTACCCAATATCTTCAATTTTCATTCTATAGCCCAACCATGCAGCCCCCATGCCCAAGGTCAAGGTAAAATTACTCTGAAATTTGCGTTAAAGGTTTTGTAAATTCTGTGTTTTTAAGTACCCAATACATGTACAGTGTATTTCCCCAATCCGATTGCTCTAACCAGATACATATACATATACATGTATATGTACTGCATGGCCCAGTGGGACCATCAAATACCTAGAGAAGAGGTATTATACAAGCGTATTTGCTTTCACCTCAATTCTCCAATACTATAATGTATGTGTATATATGACATGTGTTTATCCAAATGAAATAAACTATATACTGTTTAAACTAAACCGTTATATATATTCAGATCATTACCAAACTTCATCATGATGCAATAGCTTTCTCATATTGATATATCCATCCAGTGTCATTTGGGTGACAGACATAGACATACATTTTGGACATACAGTTTAGTCGAATTTCGCATGCCATATCTCTTGATCCGTTAGTCGGATCATTACCTTCTGATCAGGGTCTACACTGTTGGCTATGTCAATGCAGATGAATAATTACTATAAAGCTGCATGAATGTTGCAACTGATCAGGATCTATACTTGTCAGTAATGAAAATAGCAAGGTAGTGTCAGATTGTTGCCCATACATAAAATTTGAATGTAAATATCTTTCATAGAGACATCATCATGATCATTGTCATCACTATGTCAAGCTTTCCGCAAATTTTACCAATTAGCCCTTTTTAACACTAAGTCTAAGGATCAGGAATGTTCAGAGTTTTATGTGATAAATTTTCAGACTATTCTATTAATTAGACACAATTAGATACAAGGCATGTATCCCATATGAATAATTATTTGACCTTGACCTTAGGCACAGGGGAGCATGGGTAGGGCGGGGAATAATAAAAATTGAATGATGAAAAATAAGCACATGAAGTTTCAAACCAATCTCTCATACACTAAAGTAAAGAATTAAGTTGGATAAATGCGCACGCATCTACTGATTGTGAAATTTCAAAGTTATTTGACCATGGGGGTCGGGGGTCGGGGGTGAGTTTGAAGCTAATCAGTGAATGGAGAAACGCGCACATATCTACTGAATGTGAAAATCTACTGAATATGAGATTTCAAATTTAATTAACCTTGGGCACGAGGGGAGCATGGGTGGGGTGGAAATATGAATGATGAGAACATGCACATGAAGTTTGAAGCCAATTAGTCATACACTAAAGAGTTATTCCGTTCTGATTTTGGGATTTCCCCCCAAATGAAGCAGGTTAAAATGGGATTGAACCCGTTTGCCCGGCCTTAAATGACCATAGCTGTTGATAGGCCGTTAAACACCATAAACAAACAAACATACACTAAAGAAGTTATAGGAAAATGGAAAAATGCTCACGCATTTACTGAATGTGAAAATCTACTAAATGTGAAATTTCAAAGTTAATTGACCTAGGGCACGAGGGGAGCAAGGATGGGGTGGGGAATGAAAATATGGATGATAATAAACATGTACATGACGTTTCAAGCCAATCGGTCATACAATAAAGAAGTTATGGTGGGTGGTTGGTCGGGCGAACGTGACGGCATCCCTATATCTCATTCTCGCTACGTGATGGGATAAAAAGGTGATTTTTGTGAAAATTTAATGTGTATTCTGATCTGGGTCTATATTGGTTGCAAAGACAACTAGACAATATGTTTGTAAAACATGGATATGCCCCTGTGGCGTACTGGACTCTTAACTGGAGAAACTAGATATATGTAGTTATACTGATGAAAGCAGAAACAAGCCGAATGCCTGTGGTCGAAAGGAGTAAGGCGTGAACTGTTTAGAATACAAATCTGAGGCTACTTTTCCAATTTCAAGCGGATGTTATCGCAAACACTAACAACAACAACAAATATCAAAACAAATCTTTATTTTATTAATTTTTAGTCATTTTTTGTAGATATTTCTGGGTGGAAAAAAATGCTCTTTGTATCCAAGCATGTGTATAAGACGCAGGGCAGGGGCTTTGTGGGATGAAAATCCGGGTAAAAAAGTGCGTCTAATATACAGCAAAATACGGTACTTAAATATTTCAGAACAGTATACCTGTGGACAAATGTGCCGACAGGTCACATTTCTTGTTATTATACATAATTTATTACACTATGTGATAATGTAATACATTTAGTATAATAATTCTGCATACTTTTAATCATCAAATACATGCAGTTATTGGTTCTATATGAAATAATGCATTTTGGGATATACTTAGCTACATAAGTATGCTTAGCAATTTTGGTGAAGTTAGCTACTGCAATAGATGTAGTCGGCGACTGTGATGTGTTATAGAAATATTATTTGTTTGGATACAAACATTAATGGTTTTGACTTGCGTTAAAAGGATGATTCAAATAAGTGGCTGAGTTTTAAATCGAAAATAAGTCTTACTCTGATTGATATGTTAAGTCCCAAAATGTGTTATCAACATCGATGATCAGGTGCCACATGTGACGCTTGCATGTAGTGATACAAATAGAACAGACTTGGGGAATACCATTCGTGCTCGCCACATTAAAATGTGATTTTATGGTAATTAAAATCGACCCGTCATTGTGTACATAAATGGCTTATCTAAGGAATAACAGAAAAAAAACAAATCCAGGTATTGTATTGCCTCGTTGTAGGAATGCAGGTTTAATTTAACCAATGCTGAGGATGCGCCATTTTATTATTTTCTTTATATCTTCTCAGAAGTTTATGTCGTGACCACCATTTGAACTGTCTCATTGAAACTAATTTCAGGTTCGGAAGCCCCCACTGGGTTTTTGGGTTTTTCTATACCAGCAAATAGTGTGACCAGCCGCTCACTGATCGCTGAGTGGCAGAAGCCAACTAAGACCTTCGATGAACTTCTCGGCTATGTCCTACAAGTTCGCGATGCCGATAATAAGTGTGTTAAGGAGTATGTCATAAAATGTTCAAACGGAGGCGATTACTCGTGTACAGGAACTTTCATCCCCGTGAGTTCATGATGTCCACTATGATGTGAAACAAGCCATGTGATTTTGTACTTAAGAACATGTACGATATCTCATGAAAAATATTTACAAAATTTACAATATTTGCCGTAAATAATGTCGAAAGTTGATGAAATGCTCAGAGCAAATGCGGAATATAATTAATTTTGTCAACTTTAGACATCATTTACAGAAAATATCACAGTTTCCGTAAATATTTTTCATGAAACATTTCACTGTAAATGTTTTTCATGAAAAATCTCACATTTTTTTAGGTACAAAATCACATGGCACGTCTCATATGTGTATATTACTGGACTAACAGTAATTGAACTTATGGGTTTTGCGACCAGTGTAGATCCAGATCAGCCTGTGCATTCGCAGTCTGATCAGGATCTGCACTGTTCGCAGTTCCATCAGTGAAACACCATCATGCTTCTAACGAGAAATATAAATCATTAACAAGCTATAGCAGTATGCTACATGATCAGGATCTACACTGGTCACAAATCCCATAAGACCCATTTCTCCAGTCACAGCCACATATGGTGATAGCAGTTAGTGGTGTATTCAATACTATTCATAACATCCATACCAAGCCAGCCAAATTTCGTGATTTATGCTTACCGTATTTCACAGTGCACTTTTTTGATGGTAAATTGGGATTTTTTGGGATTTCTGGGATACACTATGTGTAGTAAAAAAACACATCAAACGTGCCGAATAATAAGCAAGATGATCTGGATCTACACAGGCCGCAAATGCCATAAGCCCCATTTCTCCAGTCAAAGCCACATTTATCCACATTGGGCGTTAAATTGCAATTGCATTGACATTGTTTCCGTCTTGAAGTTGATTTCTATTTTATGGGAGTGATTTAATAATAGCCAGGCTCATAGCATAAGAGGCTACGTATATTAGAGGAAATTCCCATAAGCGCTTATGTAAGATTTTAGATGCTAAATCAAGCGTTGCGTATATTCAGATCACACTCGGTAACACTCGGTAACATTTGTTGTCTTTCAGTTGCTAGGTTGCCGGCAGACTGTGTTCCTATTTTTGTAAAATATTTACAAGTATTCATGTATCAAAACCTTATGGCGTGTGGGACCAGCGTAGCCCCGGATTTGCCTGTGCATACACTGATATGGGGCTACGCTGGAGTCTATGGTTTACGACGTGTATTCTGGTAGTACCGTATAATAGCAGCGACGGTATTGTCTATTGTTAAACCTAATCAATAAACAGTGAATACAGACTCTACGTATGTCCACGGTGTGTCCACAGTGTCACTACACTGCAGCTCCATTATAACGCGATCGCGTATAGCGCGATCGCATATAGCGCGATCTCCATTATAACGCGGGTCTCCCGTGGATCCCAACAAAATATTAAAAAAATAGAGAAAAAAGAAGAAAAAAGAAAATAATCTGTGTTGACACATAATTATCGCTAATAAATGGTTGTGTGTTCGGTCGCCTTTCTCTACTTTACTCCCAGTACATTGTGTATTGATTTTTCATAATTGTGACAGGTGTAATATTTAGTGTTCTATAAATAGCTGGTGTTTGTGTGCAATCTGAAACAATACATTCAGCATTATCTGGGTATGGGATCATGTCGTCTATTGTTTACACTGCAGCCCACGGTAATCATGATGTCTCGCGTAAATCGTAAATTTTATTCATCAATATGACTGTTGCAGTGTAAACAATAGATCACGTGACCCCACATCCTGAGATTATGCACGTATCAACAGCTAAACGTCCGCATGAATAGGCAGGACACGTGACCATTATTTATTATCAATTAATCCTTTTAAGCGCCTGTTGATCGCGAGCATTATCGCATTATAATGGAGCTGCAGTGTATTTGGCTGGGGGGATTGTTAATGGCCTGTTTCTCGTGTGCATTTCTCCAGTCGTATTGTTTTAATATCGCCTTGGGGAAGCAGCAAAGACACATGGCTGCTACGTGTTGGCAATATGGGGAGACATGTGATATCACATGTGTTATGTTACACACAACTGGCAAATATGGCCAGTAGGTCCAAATTTTTTTTACATGCATCGTTAATTTTTAATAAGCATATTAATCAGTAAATATCAATTAATACAACATAATTTTAGCCAATATAAAATCTAATTTATGCCTCGATTAGTAAAGCTGACCTGTGGCCATTTGTTTGTCACCGGTTAGCAGCTTCGAGAAAGCCTAACAGCACATGTTCAGCATTGTGGATGTGAACTCGGAAAGCAATTTTCTCATACTCATGACGGAATTTCCGCCAATGTTTGTTTGTGAAAATTTGCTGCGGGAACATTGACGGGAACTCATTTTTTTCCCGATTGTTTTCTCCAAAATATAGATGCGTGTTGTACACCAGTGCGCGCAATACACTGTGAAATACGGTAACCCTTTCAACACCACAGACCTCTATCCCAATGCTTGAAAACCTTGTAAATCAAGATGAGTGTCCACCCCACCGCCCGCCATAACTATTCGAAGAATATGGAGATCTTATATGAGACACGCCCTGTGATTTTGTACCTTCGGACATCTGTGTAACTTCATGAAATACGTTTACAAAATTTACAATATTTCCCTTAAATGACGTCAAAAGTTGACAACATTTTCAGAGCACATGCGGCATGCATAAATGTTTGTCAACTTTTGACTTTATTTATGAAAAATATTGTAAATTTTGTAAACATATTGAATGAAGTTACGCAGATGTCCGAAGGTACAAAATCGCATGGCGTTTCTCATATCGTCACCCAAGCTTGGACATTGGCTTTGGCCTGGGTGTCAATTTACTTAGCAATTTTCCAAGGTTAAAGTTTTTTGTCAAGTTTGAATCTTCAATACTATTAGGCCTACAGTCACCATACTTAAGCATACTCCTGACCCAGTGGTATGTATCATAACCCACTGCCAAACTTATGACCTTCAAGTCACCTTTTTCTACTCTTGCTCATTTACACAGTAATTTTCCTTTAGTCAATTTTGTATATGCAATACTGTTACATCTACAGCCACCATACTTGCACATAATTATGACCTAGTGATATGTATCTAAACCTACTGCCCAGGCGCATGGCTATCAAGTGAGCTTGACTTACTCTTGCCCATTACAATTTTCTCTGAAATCTTTATTATACCCCCAGCATAATAATGTCGAGAGCTATATAGTTTTCGTCATTCCATCCGTCCGTCCGTCCAGGAACACGATTGGGGTCTTGGGTGGTTGGAGGCCAAGGTGTATGATCACGTGGTACTAACAACAAGTACTGAAATTTCCAGAGTCAATCTCATTCAAAGTACGTATTCTTTTATAGTGTCCTATTTCGTAACGGATTTTGATGAAATATGGCGCATCAAATGTGTTTTGTTAAGCTGCATTTGGTGTTCTCTGTATTTTCACCAAACTTCTGTCGTTTTTGCGAAGAATCAATATCCGTGTCTACTGACACGGAAATAGATTCTTGGCAAAAACAACATAAGTCTGTGCCGAACTCCCTGACCACCAAATGCAGCTCATGAAGACACGTTTGCTGCATTAAAATCCGTTGCATATTAAGGAAAATATCAAATAATACTTACTTTGGAGTGGACGACGTTGTTGTTGTTGTAACCATGTGATCATGCACTTTAGAGGTGTGGCCTAAGAGAAAAGAAAACAATGCAACTTATTCTGTAATCTCTGAAGACTATTGTTTCTTAGGGGGTCATTGCTTTGTTTGAAAACCATGGATGTACCACCTAAGTAGTGTATCATAGGGATGTCTGTTTGTCCGTCTGTCCGTTCGTCTGTCCGTAAGATTTGCATTAAAGTTTTTATTTGTCTGTCCAGGCTGTGGCAGGGGGTATTCGTGAGCCTCTGCTCACTTGCTCTGGTTATTACTGGAAAAGCAACTCTTGCTATATTATTTTTTTTTTCATTCTGTATCTTTGTCCTTGACAGATCTTCACTAAATTTGGTACACATACTTCTCATGGCAAGAGGAAGAAGCTTGATTTTCAAACATTTCTGATGAGCTATCTTCTGTTGATGCCCATTTTAACACACCATCCAAAGGAAGGAGTGTGTATGCCATACCGCCAGTGTAATAGTCAGTGTCTGTCCGTCCGTCCGTCCGTCCGTCCGTCCGTCTGTCCGTCTGTCTGTCTGTCTGTCCATTCATCCATCCATCCAGGTGCACGATCGGGGTCTTAGGTGGTTGGAGGTGTTGCCTAAGACAAAGAAAGAAATGCAACTTATTGTGTAACCACTTAAGACTATTGTTTCTTAGTTGGTCATTCTTTTGTTTGAATTCAATAGATGTACCACCTAAGGGGTGTATCGTAGGCATATTTACCGTCCGTCCATCTGTCCATCTTCAAAAAACTTATCATTGATATTTCACACGTGTCTTTCTCTATAATGCCGTGTCAAATCCACGACCCTTAGACCCCCTCTAACCCCAAGGTCAGGGTCACAGTCATAGTGCTTATACAAACTTGGGGGAAATTTGTTATAATTTTTGTTACATTTCACGCCAATTCTTGATATTTCACACATGTCTTCCTCTAATGGTTCTATATCATGCCGTGGGTAGTTGGTCGGGCGAACGTGACGGCGTAAATTAACAGTTCCTCCTTATAGGAATCACGATTTGCCTAGTTTTGCCCTCGGGTATGTTTTTAGCTTGACTATTCGAAGAATAAGTAGAGCTTATGTTGTCACCCCGGCGTCGGCGTCGGCGTCGGCGTCACCGTCGCGCCTTCGTTATGGTTTTTTAGTCAACCTTGTATATGGAATACTACTGGCCCTACACCCACCATACTTGGACAACTTCATCTCCTAGTGATGTACATCAATAACCCCTGATCTGTATTTGACCTTGACCTACATTTCCTCTTGAATTACTTAGTTAATTCCCCTTGGTTAAGGTTTTTAGTCAACCTTGGTTAAGGTTTTTCGTCAATCTTGTACATGGAATACTATTGTGCATACAGACACCAAACTTGGACAAACTTTTCTCATAGGGATGTACATCAATACCCCCTGGTCTATATTTGACCTTGACCTACATTTCCTCTTCAATTACTTAGTTAATTCTCCTTGGTTAAGGTTTTTAGTCAAGCTTGTATATGCAATACTCCTGGCCCTACACCCACAATACTTGGACAACTTCATCTCCTAGGGATGTACATCAGTAACCCCTGATCTATATTTGACCTTGACCTACATTTCCTCTTGAAATACTTAGTTAATTCTCTTCGGTTAAGGTTTTTAGTCAACCTTGTAGATGGAATGCTCCTGGCCCTACACCAACCATACTTGGACAACTTTATCTCCTAGTGATGTACATGAACAACCCCTGACCTATATTTGACCTTGACCTACATTTAACCTTGAATTACCTAGTTAATTCCCCTTGGTTAAGGTTTTTAGTCAACCTTGGTTTAATTTTTTGTTGCGCCTGCTTTAGCAGAGGCGCGACTATAGTCGGCGCTTTTTCCGTCGTCCGCGTCGTCCGCGTCGTCCGCGTCGTCGTCCGCATCGTCGGCGTCGGCGTCCGCGTCCGCGTCCGCGTCCGCGTCCGCGTCGTCCGGTTTTTTTATAAGGCAAATACGTTAAAGTTATTGTTTTTTCACAATATCTCTTTAACCCCTAGCCAGACTTTGATAATATTTCACATCAATGTTTGTCTAGGGATGATGCTTCATTACGCACACCACCACATCCAAATTCTCAAGGTCAAGGTCATTTGTAACAGAAATGTTTTTTTTGTAAGGCAAATGCGTTAAAGTTATTGTTTTTTCACAATATCTCTTTAACCCCTTGCCACACTTTGATAATATTTCACATCAATGTTTGTCTAAGGATGATGCTTCATTACGCACGCGCCCACATCCAAATTCTCAAGGTCAAGGTCATTTATTTACTTGTAATGTTCACCGGTTTTGTAACAGAAATGAGTTAAACTTATTGTTTTTTCACAATATCTCTTTAACCCCTTGCCAGACTTTGATAATATTTCACATCAATGTTTGTCTATGGATGATGCTTCATTACACACACCCCCACATCCAAATTCTCAAGGTCAAGGTCATTTATTTACTTGTAATGTTCACGGTCAAATGCATCGGCAGGCGCGACACCGCTTCCGTGGCGGAATTCTTGTTAGTCAAGCTTGTACATGGAATACTATTGTGCATACAGACACCATACTTTGACAACCTTTTCTCATAGGGATGTACATCAATAACCCCTGATCTATATTTGACCTTGACCTACATTTCCTCTTGAATTACTTACTTAATTCCCCTTGATTAAGGTTTTTAGTCAAGCTTGTATATGGAATACTACTGGCCCTACACCCACCATACTTGGACAACTTCATCTCCTAGTGACGTTCATCAACAACCCCTGATATATATTTCACCTTGACCTATATTTCCTCTTCAATTACTTACTTAAGTCACCTTGGTTAAGGTTTTTAGTCAACCTTGGTTAAGGTTTTTACTCAAGCTTGTACATGGAATACTATTGTGCATACAGACACCATACTTGGACAACCTTTTCTCATAGGTATGTACATCAATAACTCCTGATCTATATTTGACCTTCACCTATATTTGCTCTTCAATTACTTAGTTAATTCTCTTTGGTTAAGGTTTTTAGTCAACCTTGTACATGGAATACTCCTGGCCCTACACCGACCATACTTGGACAACTTCATCTCCTAGTGATGTACATCGACAACCCCTGACCTATATTTGACCTTGACCTACATTTAACCTTGAATTAATTAGTTAATCCCCCTTGGTTAAGGTTTTTAGTCAACCTTGGTTAAGGTTTTTAGTCAAGCTTGTATATGGAATACTATTGTGCATACAGACACCATACTTGGATAACTTTTTCTCATAGGGATGTACATCAATAACCCCTGACCTATATTTTACCTTCACCTACATTTAACCTTGAATTACTTGGTTAATGTTTATAGTCAAGCTTGTATATGGAATACTCCTGGGCCTACATCAACCATACTTGGACAACTTCATCTCCTACTGATGTACATCAATAATTCCTGACCTATATTTGACCTTGACCTACTTTTATCCTTGGATTACTTAGTTATTTCCCCTTGGTTAAGATTTTTAGTCAAGCTTGTATATGGAATACTCCTGGGCCTACAGCAACCATACGTGAAAAACCTTCATCTCCTAGTGATGTACATCAATAACCCCTGACCTATATCTGTCATTGACCTACATTTAACCTTGAATTACTTACTTAATTTCCCTTGGTTAAGTTTTTTAGTCAACCTTGGTTAAGGTTTTTATGTAGGCCGCAGCCACCTTGTTTGTCAAGCTATGTGTACATCGACAACCCTCGTAGTCGAGCTATGCTGTTCTCCTACAGCTCTGGTTATCTTTGGCTCTTTTGTTACCTGAGAGTTGAATTGGGTTATTGCCCATTATAAAAGTGGTAAGATTATTACTGATCCTACTGCTTTTGGGAGGGCCTCAAGTGATTCTGGTGTGGCGAGGACCTGGCATCAGATCAGGATTATTCTGATGTCAGGGCTGAATATATAGCTTTTTTATAGTAAATATCCAGTTCTGATTTTGGGATTTTCCCCAAATTTGTACATGTACTTGAATATGTACTTGTACAGGTAATATATGGGATTTAATACTAAAATCCATGACCCTCAGACACCCGCTAACCCCATGCTTCCATTAAGTACATTGCCATTGGGTGAAATTTGTTATAATTTCTACTTCCTTTCACCCCACTTCTTGTTATTTTGCACATGTCTTCCTCTAATGGTTCTCTAGCATGCTGTGCCAAATCCATGACCCTCAGACTCCCGCCTGTCCCAAGGTCAAGGTCAAAATCTCAGTACTTTCACAAACCTGACATTGACATTTCTGTGTCCTTTCATGCCACTGCTTGATATTTCATACATGCCTTCCTCTAATAAATGGACAGGTTAAATATGGGATAGTCCAACCCGTTGGACCGGCCTTAGATGACCTTAGCTGTTGATAGGCCGTTAAACACCAATAATCAATCAATCAATTAATCTAATAAATATATTTTGGATTTATTATTTTTTAGAGTAGACTGGAGGGCATGTGCATGAATGATGTAAGTACGTCTAATGTGCTTAGCAAATCGGTGGTGGAATCCAATTTTGCCCACCTGGTGGATGGCCTCTTACCAGACAGTAATTACACTGTAACCGTCGTGGCTGTCAACACAGACGGGAAAGGTCACGAGGCCATAGACACAGCCAGGACACACGAAGAAGGTAATATGAGACACGCCATGTGATTTTGTACCTAAAAACATTTACACAATTTACGATAGTTTCCATAAATGATTTGCTATGAAAATTACGTCAACTGTAGACATCATTAATTCTACATTTGCTTTCGTCAAAATCACATTGGATGAGAATATAGACCTTTGTTTGAGAATTGTTCGGGGCATAAACTAATAAAAGTCCAATTACTACTGGTTCAAGGCTGTAAGTTGTAATGTTGAGCTCTCAAATCCTTCTATTCCTGCTAAATGATGTTGTTTATTCCTTGTACTTCCAACTCAATTCTACTTCAAAGTGATTAAATTCATTTGAAATTGTATGCTACATAGTTTTTATACGACCGTTTTAAAAAAAAAGGTACTCGTAGGCTACCCATTTTTCGTCCGTACCCATTTTCCCGGACACCCTCGTAAACGCTTAATTCTGCATTTTCACACAAGAATTTTGTTCCTGGTCATTAATGTGGTAATTTTCTGTAGTCAGGTGCGAAGATTTCCAAGAAAAATTAGTAAAACTATTAAATTGAACTGTTTTCATACCTGCCAACTTCTGTTGACACCTGTATGACGTGGGCAAAACCCCATGTCGGTGCGCATGTGCATGGGACATACATATCTCAGGCGCTTACGGGGGGAAATTTGTTAAATCGTCTGATGGAATACACAGCCAAACAACATAGAATAAGCATTTAAGTACAACATGTTAGTAAACGTTACAAATACTAGAAAACAATCAAATGAACTATGAGTTATTCACTGAAAATAGCTTAAAATGCGAAGTAAGAAAAAATTGATTTTCCCGGGGACCCTATCACAAGTTTTTAGCTCGACTATTCGAAGAATAAGTAAAGCTTATGTTGTCACCTCGGCGTTGGCGTCGGCGTCACCGTCACGCCTTGGTCAAGGTTTTTAGTCAAGCTTGTATATGGAATACTACTGGCCCTACACCCACCACACTTGGACAACTTCATCTCCTAGTGATGTACATCAATAACCCCTGATCTATATTTGACCTTGACCTACATTTCCTCTTGAATTACTTGGTTCATTCCCCTTGGTTAAGGTTTTTTATTCAACCTGGGTTAAGATTTTTAGTCAAGCTTGTATATGCAATACTACTGGCCCTACACCCACCATACTTGGACAACTTCATCTCCTAGTGATGCACATCAATAACCCCTCATCTATATTTGACCTTGACCTACATTTCCTCTTGAATTACTTACTTAATTCCCCTTGGTTAAGGTTTTTAGTCAACCTTGGTTAAGGTTTTTTTTCAAGCTTGTGCATTGAATACTATTGTACATCCAGACACCATACTTCGACAACCATTTCTCATAGGTATGTACATCAATAACCCCTGATCTATATTTGACCTTGACCTACATTTCCTCTTCAATTACTTACTTCATTCCTTTTGGTTAAGGTTTTTAGTCAACCTTCTTATATGGAATTACTACTGGCCCTACACCCACCATACTTGGACAACTCATCTCCTAGTGATGTACATCAACAACCCCTGATCTATATTTGACCTTGACCTACATTTTCTCTTGAATTACTTACTTAATTCCCCTTGGTTAAGGTTTTTAGTCAAGCTTGTAGATGGAATACTCCTGGCCCTACACCAACCATACTTGGACAACTTCATCTCCTAGTGATGTACATCAACAACCCCTGACCTATATTTGACCTTGACCTACATTTAACCTTGAATTACATTACTTAATTCCCCTTGGTTTATGTTTTTACTCGACCTTGGTTAAGCTTTTTACTCAACCTTGTACATGGAATACTATTGTGCATACAGACACCATACTTGGACAACCTTTTCTCATAGTGATGTACATCAATAACCCCTGATCTATATTTGACCTTGACCTACATGTTCTCTTGAATTACTTACTTAATTCTCTTTGGTTAAGGTTTTTAGTCAAGCTTGTAGATGGAATACTCATGGCCCTACACCAACCACTTGGACAACTTCATCTCCTGACCAATATTTGACCTTGACCTACATTTAACCTTAAATTACTTACTTAATTCCCCTTGGTTAAGGTTTTTACTCGACCTTGGTTAAGGTTTTTAGTCAAGCTTGTAGATGGAATACTATTGTGCATACAGATATTATACTTGGATAACTTTTCCTCATAGGGATGTACATCAATAACCCCTGACCTTTATTTTACCTTCACCTACATTTAACCTTCAATTACTTGGTTAATGTTTATAGTCAAGCTTGTATATGGAATACTTCTGGGCCTACATCAGCCATACTTGGACAACTTCATCTCCTAGTGATGTACATCAATAATCCCTGACCTATATTTGACCTTGACCTACTTTTATCCTTGGATTACCTAGTTATCTCCCCTTGGTTACGGTTTTTACTCAAGCTTGTATATGGAATACTCCTGGGCCTACAGCAGTCATACTTGGAAAACTTTATCTCCTAGTGATGTACATCAATAACCCCTGACCTATATCTGACATTGACCTACATTTAACCTTGAATTACTTACTTAATTTCCCTTGGTTAATGGTTTTAGTCAACCTTGGTTAAGGTTTTTATGCAGGCCGCAGCCACCTTCTTTGTCAAGCTATGTGTACATCGACAACCCTCGTAGTCGAACTATGCTGTTCTCCTACAGCGCTTGTTTCTAATCCAAGCGAGACAGTCTCTTCGAAGTAATACATGCAATAATTGCTATCATTTGATCAATACCATACAGTATTAATTACTTTCACTGTAAGTTTGCAGTGTTGGCTTAACAAAAAGTAAATATCACGGAAAATCCTAGTGTCCGGAAAAATGGATCTCCTCCTGTATTTTAATTGGCCTTTTAATTACCCCTTTTCGGGCCCCATTGTCAGCAGTTACCTCACAGCACTATAATAATGAATTTTATGTTATTCTATGTAAGGTGAGCCGACGTATTTGTTAATGTGAGAAAAACCACGGTCAGATGTAAACTTTTAAAATTATTGCGAAAAAAACGCGATTTTTGGCCGGAAATTGGTCGCCTACCAGTACGTATTATGTTTTACTGCGGAGCGGGCGGGTGGCGGACAGAAAAACTGCATAGTTTGTGTACACAACTCCTCTGAAACCATTCAGTCAATCAATCTGAAACTATACACACGTCTTCTACACATATTGAAGATGCGCACCTTGGTGTTTTTATGCCGAAAAAATATTTTTTAACAAAAATATCACCTTTTTAACTTGGTCAGTTTTTATACATTTTTAGCCAGGTTTTTTTGAAAAAAATCAAGGCTATTGGTATTGGCGAAAGCCGGGCGGGCGGGCGGGCGGGCGGGCCGGGCGGCGTCCACAATCAATGTTAAGTTTTCGTGTTTGAGTCCATTTTCTTTGTTACTGTACCACCCTAGGACCACAAACTTTCACAGCTTCATAATCAAGGGGTTGCCCACCACATATCACTATCCAATATTACTTTTTTTTTTCAACTTGACCCATTTTTTTTCCGCGCAATCGACTTAGCCATTTTCAATGTTAAGTTTTTGCGTTGTCAATGTAAGTTTTTCGTGTTTAAGTCCATTTCTTTGGTACTGTAACCACCTAGGACCACCAAACTTTCACAGCTTCATATCAAGGGGTGCCCACCACATATCACTATCCAACATGTTTACTTTTTTTTTAACTTGACACATTTTTTCCGTGCAGTCGACTTAGCCATTTTCAATGTTAACTTTTCGCGTTTACGATGTTAAGTTTTCGTGTTTAAGTCCATTTCTTTGGTACTGTACCACCTAGGACCACCAAACTTTCACAGCTTCATAACCAAGGGGTGCCTACCACATACAACTATCCAACATGTAACCATTTTTTTACCTTCACCTATTATTTCTACGTAATTAACTTTCAACGTTAACTTTTTAACGTACGTCTGGTTAAATTTTTTGGTTAAAACTTTTTCGTTATACTATATCTCTGCAACTGCTTCGCCCATTACCTTGAAACTTCACATGGGTGTTTATCATCGTCCATATTTTCACTCTAACCCCCAACCGTGCGGCCCCTGTGCGCAATGTCAAGGTCAAATTACTTTGAATTTATTTGTTAAAGTTTTTTCGTGTACTATATCTCTGCAACTGCTTCACCCATTACCTTGATACTTCATATGGGTGTTTATCATCATTGTCGCACCCGCTTACGGAAAGCGCGATATCGTCGCCATTTTTGCATACGTCCGTCCGTCCGTGTGTCCGGTTAAATTTTTTTCGTTAAAGTTTTTCCATCTACTATATCTATTTTTTTAGTGTCCATGCCTCGCCCCAAGGCGCGACATGCAGGCCACGGCCATCTAGTCTACACAAAGTGGGTATAATTATGTTATCCAAGTGTCCTTCGTGGCTTTGCCGCGTTTCTTGTTGTATTCAAATCTATATACAGTCGAGCACCAGTACCTCGAACGTCAGTATCTCGATGGTATCCCCTATCTTGAAGATTTGCTAACGTCCCGAATTATATCCTTATTTGTTTAATGTAAATTTCCTCGGCTATCTCGAACATGCCCTATCTCGAACATGTTCTCTATCTCGACTGTTCATTCTGCCCCCTTCGTATAAAAATATGTTAAAGATCACTTCGCTATCTCGATCACATAAACACTTGGGTAAATCACCTAAGCGCTTGGCTGCCAAGATCAATTTGGTTATCACTACATTGTTAATTTCAAAACCTATTATAAAAAAAAATAAAAAATTCACACCTGCCTCGGGTTGTTTGCTTAATTGGTCCACCTCGATTTGCTTGAGTGTTTGGCAGGATTCATTAAGCATATCACGACGTGCCACATGACATTTTTACCACCCTGTCAAAGTCCACAGCATTCTTCACAGAGCTGTATAGATGCCGGTGTACGAAGCAAGGGACGATCAAGGACTTCTTCACGAGACTTGACTGCGAGTGATGGTGTCAATTTCGTTTCATTTAAAACATGTACTGTTCTGTATTATATGTTACTCATTATGTAACCACAACTTTATTTCCTTGTTAGTGAGTGACATATTGTCTATTGAATACATGTAATGTATGTAATTTTCATATTGTTGTTTGTCAATTAATTGGTATATAAAATAATAAAAGCAACACATGTTTTATTTCATTATTTCTTTATTGTTTACTCGTGATGTGATGGGTAACATGATATGATCTTTTTTTGTGAAAATATTTGACCATGTCACTTCCTCGGTATCTCGAACCTAGTTCTATCTCGACTAAAATACGATCTCCCTTCGACTTCAAGATACTGATGCTAAATTGTAGGGTACAGAGTTTGTGTACACAACTCCTCTGAAACTGTTCAGTCAATCGATCTGAAACTATACACATGTCTTTATTGAAGATGTGCACCTTCATGTTTTTATGCCGAAAACATATTTTTTAACAAACATATCACCTTTTTAACTTAGCCATTTTGTCTTCATTTTTGTATACAATTCTATTTAGGGTACAGAGTTTGTGTACACAACTCCTCTGAAACCGTTCAGTCAATCGATCTGAAACTTTACACACGTCTTTTACACATATTGAAGATGTGCACCTTGGTGTTTTTATGCCGAAAACATATTTTTTAACAAAAATATCACTTTTTTAACTTAGCCATTTTTTCTACATTTTTGCATACAATTCTATATAGGGTACAGAGTTTGTGTTCACAACTCCTCTGAAATTGTTCAGTCAATCGATCTGAAACTATATACACGTCTTCTACACATATTGAAGATGTGCACCTTCATGTTTTTATGCCGAAAACATATTTTTTAACAAAAATATCACCTTTTTAGCTTAGCTATTTTTCAATCCGGGTAAGCTGAGATGTTTTTTTCAACCTCATACTTCGAGCGGACCCGGAAATGCTCAACCAGACGCTTTGTAATTAAATCTTTTGTTGCTGATTGTTTGTTCAATTCCACGGCCATTTTCCGTACGGTTTGAATTGCTTAATACAGTTGTGATATTGGTTACTATAAAATCGGCATAATTCAGACGGAGGAGGTAAAATTTCTGACTGGTTAGGAAAAACTCGGACACCACAGACTATATTGTTTGTAATTACAAGTTTAACAATATCTGTATGCAATGGGTGATCAAAAGAGCATTTCTGATGTATAAAGTTGATCAGACGTATTATGGTCGTTAATTTTCTTTCAGATGTGTAGGAGACAACCTCTTTCTTAATTGGATAAATCGTACAGATGCCATCATGCTTGTCTGAACTTTAACGTTCATAAATGACCAATAACACTCGATCTATTCAAAATTTAAATGGTAAAAGACAACAATACAACAATGGCAAACATACTACAGAGCTCCAGTTAAGATGCGTAATTTGACTAAATATTTTTAGTTCTAGATATTTTTCTTAGTTCTTCACCAAAAATGGCAAGTTGGGAGTTCTTTAGAATCGTCTCAATGAGACGATTCTAAAGCACTCCCAACATGCCATTTTTGGTGAAGAAATAACAAAATTCCCCCCAAAGTTGATCAAATTATGCACCTTAACTGCAGCTCTGATACTATTTAAATTAAATTAAATTGTATGCAAATAATAATGTCTTCCCCGCCGTGAGTTTAGAAGTAGTGTGAGGGGATACACGTGAAATGACATTTCAATAAATCAAACGCATAACCTTCAGGACTTATGTACCTTTCAATGTCCTCCTCGCCGCATGGGAGTGGGGGTGGTGTGTCGGGCCTATCCAGGTAATTAGACCGCTAAAACTCATAAGGGGTGGGAATTAGACACATAAAATCATGGGGCCGGTATATTAGATGTTAACATGGCTGTCAGTACTGTCGTTTCTAGTGTGAGGAAAACACTCCATCACCCTGGATAAATAGACACATATTTCATTCATACATGTGGGAATTAGTCTGTCCATTTCTGAATGTGTCTGTCTAATTCACAAGGGTTTGCCTCCTGAAAGTGGGAACGACATTGATAAGGTTCATTAGAAACAATTTCATGTACGTACTTGGGTGGGGATATGTCCACATGTCTGATACTAACAATACCAATGTTTCCCTGTCCAGTGTGGTGGTATGCGAGTCATACAGGGGAAATTATACAGCCACAAATTTCCCAGGGTGGGAATTAGACTATCAAACATTCGGGTGTGGTGGTATGTGAGTCATACAGGGGAAATTATACAGCCACAAATTTCCCAGGGTGGGAATTAGACTATCAAACATTCGGTGTTGGGGATATTAATCTCTACAAATCTGTTTGTACTGTCATTTCTATAGGGACAAACTTTGTCCTCCTCGGAAATTAAACAAATACATGTAGTTACTTCAGTAGTATATAGGGAGTCAAAATGATACCACCAAGGTTGGGAAGCGTTATTGACCCTGGTTACAGCTCCCAACAGTATCTAAAAACGTGTTTTTGGCCAAATATGAAAAGTAGTCCCCAACAAAAAACAAATGTTGGCGTTGGGTGCCGCAATACAGGCAACAAAACCACCAGCGCAGGTGATATTATTCTGACTCCGATATTTCGAAAAAGAGAAAAAAAGGGAAAAAAAGCCTGTTTTTCGAGTGTGCTGGGGAGTACTTTGGTTTGTTGGATTTTTTTGGGATTTTTTTTGGGAAAGTTGTATCCACATTTGGGACACAAAATCCACAATCGTACTACCAACCTCCTTAATTGTATCCAACATTTGGGACGAAAAATCCACAATAGTACTCACCTCCCAATCGTATCCACATTTGGGACACAAAATCCACAATCGTACTACCACCTCCCAATCGTATCCACATTTGGGACACAAAATCCACAATCGTACTACCACCACCCAATTGTGGATACGAATTGCACACACATCCATTTTTGGGAAAGTAGAAGAAAAATTTGTCTCCCAAGAGGCAAACAGAAATGGCCCATCCACATTTTGGACGAAAACATCCACAATCGTACTACCACCCCAAATACAAGCCAACAATTTCTGGAATACCAAACCTGTTTTTCACATGGGATGCGCCCCGATTCCAGAATCGATCCACACCCGATTTTCCAAAATGGATCTGCCATCCAAAAACAATTTCTGTTTTCCACATCCACAATCGAACGCCCAATTGAAGATATGTTTCCCATTGAAATAGACAAACAATTTTGCCAAATCGATCCAAAATGCCATACAAGGAATGCGAAACATGCGGCAAGGGTTTCGACAAGCCCGCAAATTTTCGAAGACGGACATGGGTCGCAAGAACCCGTGCAGACCTCCCACGAGAGAGTGTCCCGAATGTGGAGGGAAGTTTGCCACCTACAAGACTCTCTGGCAACATCGCTCGAACAGGTGTCCCGAGGGGCCAGAAGATTGTTTTTCCAAAAGAAACACGGAGGGTAGCAAGAAGAAGGCTGCGACCAGGAAGAGGATCCTGGTACTGGAGAGGAGGGTGGCAGAGTTGGAGGAGGAGGTGGCTAGGACTGCGGGATGGAGCGAACATCGACAGCGACGACGATGAGACCGATTGGACAGATATGTAGAGAGAGGTCGGCTATTTTCTCCCAAGAGGCGAACAGAAATGATACCACCCATTTGTGTATTTGGACACATTTGGGAAAAGTGTAGAAAAAATTCGCCTCCCAAGAGGCAAACAGAAATGATACCACCCAATTGTCCACATTTGGACTTTTGGGAAAAGTGTAGAAAAAATTCGTCTTCCAAGAGGCAAACAAAATCTAGACCACCCAATTGTACACATTCGGACTTTTGGGAAAGTCGAAGAAAAAATGTGTCTCCCAAGAGGCAAACAAAAATGATACCACCCAATTGTCCACATTTGGACTTTTGGGAAAGTCGAAGAAAAATCGTCTCCCAAGAGCAAAACAAAATCTAGACCACATCGAAAAACAGAAAACCTCTCCCAAAGGAGGTAGAGAAATTGGAAACGGCAAGAAAGACAACTCGGTACAGAACAAGAAAGACAAATTGGAAACGGCAAGAAAGACAACTCGGTACAGAACAAGAAAGACAATTCGAAAAAGACGAAGAACTTTTTTCTCAAAACGGCTACTCCATGTAGAACGGGTCGCCAGGGTGTATGGACTCGCTAGGAGTTTTCTTTTTTTCATTCGATTTTGTGGAGTGCACGAACTGGGCGTCGGGATCTGGTTTGTTCTTCCAGAGTCTACAAGCCTCTAGAGACACGAATGGGAACAGTGGTCTGCAGACCGCGTACGCCGCCACAGAGACCCCCAGCCACCACTTCGCATTCTCTACGGTTCTCCAGATGTCGTGCACCTCCCACCCGGATTTCGTCTGGCACTCTTCTTCCTCCGGGCACTCTTCTTCCTCCAGACACTCGTCTTTCTTCGGACACTCGGAATCGACCGTGCGGGCATCGTCGGAAATTGCGTCCACAGCCTGCGTTCCAGTGTATCCAACCGGTTCTCCAAACGTCTCTCCATGTCGGACAGGTGCGTCGATTCTTCGAACGAGCGTGCATCTTCTAGTAGATCCGTGGGGAACTCGGTGGGACCAGGCGCGTCACCCTGTGTTCTACGAGGGGTAGAGGTTGGTTTCTTGTTCTTCTGGGGTTTCTTCGGGTTTTATACTACGTTCCGCATCGACATCGTCCCAGATTTTTCGGAGTCTAGCACTACCGATCCCGTACTTCTTTTTGATTTCGTCGGCTGTAGTCTTCCCACGGGTGGAAATAATTTCTAGAATATTTTTCGGAGACAAATAGGTTTTTGGCATGCTTGCAAACGCTTCTATCTACATAGGGAACATTTGTCCAACATGGAATTCCCAAATTGTTCGAAATACCCAAAATACTTGTTCGAGGTGTTCGGAAAGGCCAAAACGCTTGTTCGCGAATACCACGGTGCTCGGGATTCTCCTCTTCTACCCACTAGGATAGCCAAGATAGGAATTCTAGGGAACATACTCTCCCACTAGGAGAAATCCCGAGCACCGTGGTATTCGCGAACAAGCGTTTTGGCCTTTCCGAACACCTCGAACAAGTATTTTGGGTATTTCGAACAATATTCTAGAAATTATTTCCACCCGTGGGAAGACTACAGCCGACGAAATCAAAAAGAAGTACGGGATCGGTAGTGCTAGACTCCGAAAAATCTGGGACGATGTCGATGCGGAACGTAGTACAAAACCCGAAGAAACCCCAGAAGAACAAGAAACCCCTACCCCCGTAGAACACAGGGTGACCGCGCCTGGTCCCACCGAGTTCCCCACGGATCTACTAGAAGATGCACGCTCGTTCGAAGAATCGACGCACCTGTCCGACATGGAGAGACTTTGGAGAACCGGTTGGATACACTGGAACGCAGGCTGTTGGACGCAATTTCCGACGATGCCCGCACGGTCGATTCCGAGTGTCCGAAGAAAGACGAGTGTCTGGAGGAAGAAGAGTGCCCGGAGGAAGAAGAGAGCCAGACGAAATCCGGGTGGGAGGTGCACGACATCTGAAGAACCGTAGAGAATGCGAAGTGGTGGCTGGGGGTCTCTGTGGCGGCGTACGCGGTCTGCAGACCACTGTTCCCATTCGTGTCTCTAGAGGCTTGTAGACTCTGGAAGAACAAACCAGATCCCGACGCCCAGTTCGTGCACTCCACAAAATCGAATGAAAAAAGAAAACTCCTAGCGAGTCCATACACCCTGACGACCCGTTCTACATGGAGTAGCCGTTTTGAGAAAAAAGTTCTTCGTCTTTTTCGAATTGTCTTTCTTGTTCTGTACCGAGTTGTCTTTCTTGCCGTTTCCAATTTGTCTTTCTTTGTTCTGTACCGAGTTGTCTTTCTTGCCGTTTCCAATTTTTCTACCTCCTTTGGGAGAGGTTTTCTGTTTTTCGATGTGGTCTAGATTTTGTTTTGCTCTTGGAGACGATTTTTCTTCGAATTTTTTCCCAAAAGTACCAATCAAAAGTCCAAATGTGGACAATTGGGTGGTATCATTTTTGTTTGCCTCTTGGGAGACACATTTTTTCTTCGACTTTCCCAAAAAGTCCGAATGTGTACAATTGGGTGGTCTAGATTTTGTTTGCCTCTTGGAAGACGAATTTTTTTCTACACTTTTCCCAAAAGTCCAAATGTGGACAATTGGTGTATCATTTCTGTTTGCCTCTTGGGAGGCGAATTTTTTTCTACACTTTTCCCAAATGTGTCCAATACACAATGGGTGGTATCATTTCTGTTCGCCTCTTGGGAGAAAATAGCCGACCTCTCTCTACATATCTGTCCAATCGGTCTCATCGTCGTCGCTGTCGATGTTCGCTCCATCCCGCAGTCTAGCCACCTCCTCCTCCAACTCTGCCACCCTCTCTCCAGTACCAGGATCCTCTTCCTGGTCGCAGCCTTCTTCTTGCTACCCTCCGTGTTTGTTTGGAAAAACAATCTTCTGGCCCCTCGGGACACCTGTTCGAGCGATGTTGCCAGAGAGTCTTGTAGGTGGCAAACTTCCCTCCACATTCGGGACACTCTCTCGTGGGAGGTCTACACGGGTTCTTGCGACCCATGTGTCTTCGAAAATTTGCGGGCTTGTCGAAACCCTTGCCGCATGTTTCGCATTCCTTGTATGGCATTTTGGATCGATTTGGCAAAATTGTTTGTCTATTCCAATGGGAAACATATCTTCAATTGGGCGTTCGATTGTGGATGTGGAAAACATTAAATTGTTTTTGGATGGCAGATCCATTTTGGAAAATCGGTGTGGATCGATTCTGGAATCGGGGCGCATCCCATGTGGAAAACAGGTTTGGTATTCCAGAAATTGTTGGCTTGTATTTGGGGTGGTAGTACGATTGTGGATGTTTTCGTCCAAAATGTGGATGGGCCATTTCTGTTTGCCTCTTGGGAGACAAATTTTTCTTCTACTTTCCAAAAAATAAAAAAAAGGGATGTGTGTGCAATTCGTATCCACAATTTTGGGTGGTGGTAGTACGATTGTGGATTTTGTGTCCCAAATGTGGATACGAATTGGGAGGTGGTAGTACGATTGTGGATTTTGTGTCCCAAATGTGGATACGATTGGGAGGTGGTAGTACAATTGTGGATTTTGTGTCCCAAATGTGGATACAACTTTCCCAATCCACAAACAAAGTACTCCCAGCACACTCGAAAAACAGGCTTTTTTTCCCCTTTTTTTTCTCTTTTTCGAAATATCGGAGTCAGAATAATATCACCTGCTGGTGGTTTTGTTGCCTGTATTGCGGCACCCAACGCCAACATTTGTTTTTTGTTGGGGACTACTTTTCATATTTGGCCAAAAACACGTTTTTCGATACTGTTGGGAGCTGTAACCAGGGTCAATAACGCTTCCCAACCTTGGTGGTATCATTTTGACTCCCTATATACTACTACTTCAGACGGGATTTAGACTGCCCATTTTAATAAATATGTCTTTTTTTTGTTGGGGGGTGGGGGGGGGGGGGGTGCTACATTGGATTGGGAGGTACATTAGCCACAGCTTGTAGATACTCCTCTCATTTTCTGCTATAAAGACGGTATCAGTACAATAAATGTAGAAAATATCAGGCAGACAGCAAGAGGGATACTTTATATCTATAATAACTAAATTGTCAAGTCACTACGCGTGAATCATATGCCTCAGTGAATGTAGTTTGCCGGACGTTCAACGTTCACCGCCTTTAAAGGTATTGAAGTGTTGAAACAAATTTGAAGGTGGCCCCCAGAATGCAGCTTGGTATGGTACCGGGATATTCACTGCGTCATACTCTATTTATATATATATATGGTGCACGACATGTCAGTGGAGGTCAATAACTACCAACAACTTGCTTCACATACATGTATGGAACGTGATATACATGTATACCGATGCGTCCGAATTTATACCTTTGTCCGAGTTTACCCGGATTTACCCTATTCTATTATATATAGGGTACAGAGTTTGTGTACACAACTCCTCTGAAACCGTCCAAAAGTCAATCGATCTGAGACTATACACACGCCTTCTACACATGTCGAAGAAAAATTATTTTTACAAAAATTACACCTTTTTAACTTATCCATTTTTTCTACATTTTTGCATACAATTCTATATAGGGTACAGAGTTTGTGTACACAACTCCAATTCTATATAATTTCTTCTTTACACATCTACCTAAATTAGTACAACAAGAGGAAGAAATAATGCTATAGATTTTCAAATTCTCATTAATGTTCACATTTCTGCATCTTCACTGTCTGGCCCATCTTCGACGGGCGTATTTTGTGACTTATGGCACACTTGTTCCAGATTAGAACAAAGTTGTACGCCTATACTCGCATGTATTCTATTCAGTATGTTTCGAAGCATCACAATCAGTGGCATAGCTTCAAAATAATAATATATCAAAAACATATTCAGTTGCTCAGAACAATTGGAAAGCTAACAAATGTAAGTATTTCACATTTGAAATTGCTACCGTAATTGTTATACCCACTTTTTAAAAAATAAAATGGGTTTCTTGTTTTCTTCACGGGTGTCAGTCCATCTGTCCATACGTCCGTCCGTCCGTCCATTCGTCCGTTACGTTTGTAAGACGTAAAACTTTTTAACCGTAATAGGTAGGGACTTGAAACTTGGTGTTTGGCTTCCTGATGGTGTGTAGATGCGCAAGTGACTTTGGATTTTTTATTCGACCCCCATGTCATGGATCATCTCCCCCTGTTAGACTTAGATTTACGTACGTGCGTCCGGTTAAAGATTTTAGCTCGCCTGCACGAAGTGCAGAAGAGCTTATGGCATACCTCCGGCGTCGTCGGCATCCACAAACTGAACATTGGGGTAAATGTCTTTCATGGAACACCTTGGAACACCTTGTTATACCCCCCGCAACGAGTTGTGGGGGGGGGGGTGTACTGGAATCAGGTCGTCCGTCCGTCCGTACGTCCGTCCGGGCACACATTAGGGTACTTATGTGGCTAGCCCCACAGGGTTATGGACTTAGTAAAGGATAGGGTTTGTTACAATTAGCCACCTAAAAAATCCTTTTATGTGGCTAAAAATCGTTTTATGTGGCTAATATTTAACATGTGATAAGCCACATAAGTATCCATTTGTAAGAATATCCGTGCGTGCGTCTGTGCTTCCGTAAACTTAACATCAGAGAAATATTGTTATAACTTCTATTTCCTTCATCTAAAATGCTTAATATTTCACACATGCATTCCTGTAAGGCTCTACTACCATGCTGTGCCAAATCCACGACCGTCCAACCCCCGCTGATCCCATGGTCAAGGTCAAATACTTAGTCTCTTTACAAAAATTAACATCAGAGAAATATGTTATAACTTCTATTTCTTTCATCGAAAATTCTTAATATTTCATGCATGCATTCCTGTAAGGCTCTACTATCATGCTGTGACAAATTCCCGCTGATCTCGAGGTCAACCTCACATACAAAACATCAGAAAAATTGGTTATAACTTCTATTTCCTTGCTCGGATCTGCTTCACATTTCACACACGCATTGCTCCAATGGACCTCTACCACCATGTGACAAATTCACGTTCATGCCGCTCCTGCTAAGCCCAGAGTCAAGGTCACAAGCCCACACACATTTTTACATATTTTAGGGGTAGCTGGGCCCACACGGGGTATTCCGTAAGCCTCGCTTACTGACCAATCTAGTTATTTCAAACATGCATTCCTCAGATAACCCTCTATCATGCTATAGCAAATCCATGACCCACCACCCAGTCCTTACCCCAAGGTCAAGGTCACAAACTTAGCACATTCATAAACTTAACGTTGGGGTAAATGTCTTATAACATCTGTTTCCTTTCATGGAACGCCTTGATATTTCATACATGCGTTCCTCCGATGACCCTCTATCATACTGTAGCAAATCCATGACCCACCACCCAACCCTTACCCCAAGGTCAAGGTCACAAACTTAGCATGTTCATAAACTTAAAGTTTGGGGAAATGTTGTGTAACTTCTGTTTATTTACAGAGAATGCCTTCATATTTCATTCATGCATTCATCTGATGACCCTCTATCATGCTGTAGCAAATCCACGATCCACTACCCAACCCTTACCCCAAGGTCAAGGTCACAAACTTAGCATGTTCATAAACTTAATGTTGGGGTAAATGTTGTGTAACTTCTGTTTATTTACAGGGAACGCCTTCATATTTCATTCATGGATTCATCTGATGATACTCTATCGTGCTATAGCAAATCCATGACCCACCGCCCATCCCTTACCCCAAGGTCAAGGTCACAAACTTAGCACATTCATAAACTTAACGTTGGGGTAAATGTCTTATAACATCTGTTTTCTTTCATGGAATGCCTTGATATTTCATACATGTGTCACAGGGTCAGCTCTTCCATATATGGACTAACACAGGTTCGGTTCGACTGGTTTTTATTGGCGTAACATCGATGACCTGAAATCACATACAGGCACCCATAAGTATATATACATGTGCCACCTCATAGCCCTATCTGACAACGAGACATTGCTAAATAGCAGGAAGAACTAATATTTCCTAGCAAATATCTAAAGACGCTATCTTCAATATTGCTACTGACGAGCAATGACACTTAAACCAAACTGTACATGTGTACCGGCTGATCAGGAGCTACAGTGGTGTAAATGTTACAACATACGTTATTGTGCCAGTTCTATCCTTCAGCCCAGCTGCGCCTGATGCGACTGCAGTTTCCCGCCGTCTCATCTGGAGCTACACTGGTTCCCAACATAGCAAAGTCCTCATTGTCAAGAACGGGAATGAATATTGGGAAATGATAACCAACACATTCTATTTATAGAGCGACATGGTATATACATTTTACAGGTACCACAATCACCGGTATGCTTCTAACGGGTAACCTATACATGTACATTATATGACACACTCCTTAGAACGAGCCCTACCAATAGGTTATGTCAGTTTACCCCTTATTATATACATGTACGTTATAGTCTGCTTCAAAGCAAACGTTTCTACCAGGAACCAGGTTTACAATTGATTAAAACAAACGTACTTTTATTGGAGTCTATGCATACGGTAACTTAGTTACCCTTAGAGCCCTTAGGCTACATTAGTATATGGTTTCCATACGATGGTTAGGAATCTTAAATAATGACTTACCAATATGACGAGACAAAAATAGAAGAAATCCTATTGCGACACCCTCCCACAACACGACAGCTCTTGCCAACGTAAACTTACAGAGTGCCCCTCAATCATACCGGCGGCACGCTTCTCGTTACGGGTCCCGGAATAAATTACTCGTGCATAGATCCTCCAATCAAAAGATGACACACACACCTACGTCACACCACTCACCCATACGGACAATACAAGGCACTACATGGACAGCACATGGACGATTACATTATGTGAACACGGGAATGTCAAGACTGGCCCCGCTAATAAACAACTCATACTAAAAACACATTGAGGGGTGATTACACAGTAGCTGGAACCTACAATACAACGAGGGTTGATTAATAGGTTATATTATAGCAAATACACCATAATTCAATCATGTC
The DNA here is from genome assembly GCA_029237695.1 of Conchocele bisecta. Taxonomy (NCBI): domain Eukaryota; kingdom Metazoa; phylum Mollusca; class Bivalvia; order Lucinida; family Thyasiridae; genus Conchocele; species Conchocele bisecta. The sequence continues at coordinate 31,769 of JAQRGA010000085.1, read as the reverse complement.
CTGTTTTGACAACTGTGACGCATGCATTCCTCACATGACCCTCTATCATGCTGTAGCAAATCCACGACTCGCTACCCACCACTTACCACAAGGTCAAGGTCACAAACCTAGCACATTCATAAACTTAACGTTGGTGTAATTGTTGTGTAACTTCTGTTTATTTACAAGGAATACCTTCATATTTATGCCCCCGCAACCGAAAGGTACGGGGGCATATAGTGTTACCGGCGTCCGTCCCGTACGTCCGTCCGTCCGTCCGTCCGTCCGTACGTCCGTCCGTCCCGTCCGTCCGTCCGTACGTCCCGATATTACCATATTCTTTAGTAACTTCTACATGGCTTCACATATTATGTCAATATTTATACACGTGATACATATGAACATGCCTTACACGCTCCCCCCCCCCCAGTACTTCGACCTTGACCTTTGGCCTTGACCTTTTCCACTTTAAATGTTTGCTTGGCACTTTGGGACAAATCTACGTGCACATTTCTCAATCCTACACTAACTTCTCAATACTTTTGCCAATCGCTTAAATATTTATACACATGATACATATGAAGATTCCATACACACTCCACCACCCAGTACTTCGACCTTCACCTTTGACCTTCACCTTTTCTACTTTAAATGTTTACTTACCACTTTGGGACAAATCTACGTGCACGTTTCTCAATCCTACAATAACTTCTCAATACTTTTGCCAATTGCTTAAATATTTATACACATGATACATATGAACATGCCCTACACATTCCACCACCCAGTACTTCGACCTTGACCTTTGACCTTCACCTTTTCTACTTTAAATGTTTACTTAGCACTTTGGGACAAATCTACATGCAAGTTTCTCAATCCTACAATAACTTCTCAATACTTTTGCCAATCGCTTAAATATTTATACACATGGTACATATGAACATGCCCTACACACTCCACCACCCAGTACTTCGACCTTCACCTTTGACCTTCACCTTTTCTACTTTTATTGTTTACTTAGCACTTTGGGACAAATCTACGTGCACGTTTCTCAATCCTACAATAACTTCTCAATACTTTTGCCAATCGCTTAAATATTTATACACATGATACATATGAACATGCCTTACACACTCCACCACCCATTACTTCGACCTTCACCTTTGACCGTCACCTTTTCCACTTTAATTGTTTACTTGCCACTTTGGGACAAATCTACGTGCGCGTTTCTCAATACTACACTAACTTTCACACACGCATTGCTCCAATGGTCGTCTACCGCCCTGTGACAAATCCACATTCGTCCTGCCCCCGCTAAGCACAGGGTCAAGGTCACAGACTTGGTGCGTTTGAAACCTCAGTTAAATGGCTTATAATTTGTATTTCCTTGCTCGGATCTGCTTCACATTTCACACACGCATTGCTACAATGGTCCTCTACCGCCCTGTGACAAATCCACATTCGTCCCGCCCCCACTAAGCCCAGGGTCAAGGTGCGTTCAAAACCTTAACGCTCGTGTAAATGGCTTATAATCAAATATGCCTCGTTTTCTTTGGCTGCCAGCGGGGGCATTCGTGTGCCGACAGGCCACATTTCTAGTTCATACATGCATTCATCTGATGATACTCTATCGTACTATAGCAAATCCATGAACCACCTCCCACCCCTTTCCCCAAGGTCAAGTTCACAAACTTAGCACATTCACAAACTTAACGTTGGGGTAAATGTCTTGTAAAATCTGTTTCCTTTCATGGAACGCCTTGATATTTCATACATGCATTCATCAGATGATACCCTATCGTGCTATAGCAAATCCATTACCCACCGCCCATCCCTTACCCCAAGGTCAAGGTCACAAACTTAGCACATTCATAAACTTAACGTTGGGGTAAATTTCTTATAACATCTGTTTCCTTTCATGGAACGCCTTGATATTTCATACATGCATTCCTCAGATGACCCTCTATCATGCTGTAGCAAATCCATGACCCACCACCCAACCCTTACCCCAAGGTCAAGGTCACAAACTTAGCACATTCATAAACATAACGTTGGGGTAAATGTCTTATAACATCTGTTTCCTTTCATGGAACACCTTGATATTTCATACATGCATTCCTCAGATGACCCTTTATCATACTGTAGCAAATCCTCGACCCACCACCCAACCCTTATCCCAAGGTCAAGGTCACAAACTTAGCATATTCATAAACTTAAAGTTTGGGGAAATGTTGTGTAACTTCTGTTTATTTACAAAGAATGCCTTCATATTTCATTCATGCATTCATCTGATTACCCTCTATCATGCTGTATCAAATCCACGATCCACCACACAACCCCAAGGTCCAGGTCACAAACTTAGCATGTTCATAAACTTAATGTTGGGGTAAATGTTGTGTAACTTCTGTTTATTTACAGGGAACGCCTTCATATTTCATTCATGTATTCATCTGATGATACTCTATCGTGCTATCGCAAATCCATGACCCACCGCCCATCCCTTACCCCAAGGTCAAAGTCACAAACTTAGCACATTCATAAACTTAACGTTGGGGTAAATGTCTTATAACATCTGTTTTCTTTCATGGAACGCCTTGATATTTCATGCATGCAGTCATCTGATGATACCCTATCATGCTATACCAAATCCATGACCCACCTCCCACCTCTTACCCCAAGGTCAAGGTCACAAACTTAGCACATTCATAAACTTAACATTGGGGTAAATGTTGTGTAACTTTTGTTTATTTACAGGGAACGCCTTCATATTTCATACATGCATTCATCTGATGATACTCTATCGTGCTATAGAAAATATATGACACCCCACCTCTTTCCCCAAGGTGAAGGTCACAATCTTAGCACATTCGTAAACTTAACGTTGGGGTAAATGTAACATCTGTTTCCTTTCATGGAACGCCTTGATATTTCATACATGCATTCATCTGATGATACCCTATCTTCTTCTTCTTTATCCGTCCACTCAGTGTTGAGTAACCTCGTTGTTGAGTTTTAACAGCTCCTCCACCACAATGTATTTTCCAATCACCAATGTGGTATTTACAAAACACTTTTCACTGAATTATTTTAATTTTGTCAACGTTGTGTGCCGCGTCGAGCTCACTTTCTGTTTACGATTTTTGATAGATATTTTTGACGCTCACTATGAGGAGTGTAACAAAGACGATTTATACACTATTACCAGATTACTCGATTGACTATTACCTAAACTTGCAGGAAGATCATCATTATGCTGTAACTTGTCTTGTCCTTCCTTTATCAGTTATCTGAAATACTCAATAACCCCACTCCATCCCTCTGACCCACCAATCCCCACATCATGCAACTGTATATAGAAAACATGAAATATCTTATTAAGCTAACATAGTACCGGTGTCACATGAGATTTTCACCCGCGCGATATTTTCACCACATATCTAACATATTTGGCTCCTCATTGGGGGCTACCTGCTATTTGGTGTTGTGCTTCACCAGACTCGCATGTGCCAGACCAGATTTCTCTGAGCAAGAGGTGAGACGTATGCAGTAGCTATACTCTTGCACGACTATGGCGGAGTGAATGTGTAGAGCTAATAACTCGCGTGAAACGACTAGAGGATGACGAGTTGAGTGAAAGACTAGAAAGAGGTGAGTCGAGCATACGACTAGAAAGAGCTGAGTTGAGTTAACAACTAGGATGTACATCAAGTGGACGACTAGAAAGATCTGAGTTGAGTTAACAACTCGAATGCGAGTCGAGCGTACCGACTGGCGAGTCGAGCGTACCGACTATAAAGAGGTGAGTCATCGAAATTAGTCGAGCGTACCGACTGGCGAGTCGAGCGTACCGACTATAATGAGGAAAGTGGTGCAGGGTAGTCGAGCGTAACCGACTGGCGAGTCGAGCGTACTCGGACTATAGAGAGGTGGGTCGTCCAGGGCAGTCGAGTGTACCGACTAGCGAGCCGATGAGGTGAGACGAGCGTACAGAATGTCGTGTTGAGCGTACGTACTGGGATGAGTCGCTTCAGGCGGCGAGTGAATGATGTATCAACAAGTCTGGCAAATGTTTCAACTGATGCCGCACATAAATGTACATATGAATTAATTTATCGAAAAGGGGGCAAATAGTCCAAAACAAATTGATATTTTTAAACTAAAATAGGAATGAGTGCCCCCAAGAGGAGAATTTATTTAGGTATGCGTGTACTCGTAACAAACTTAATTAATAGTTTGTACCCAACAAGAACATGTAGACAATATGACATCTGTGTGTAACCTGCTGTTAAATAAAGTGCACGAACTATCACATCCACAATATTGTTTACCTTGTACGAAGTCAATGACACATCTGGGCCTGTGCAGCTTGTATAGCACTGCGTGCAACTCTGATGTACCTGGTATAGCATGATGAAGACCATCGACCGAGAGTTTGTATCATGTGATCTGGAATGTTAGCTTTTGCTGCACTGTGTGCAGCACCAATCCGAAATCATAACCGAGTCTGCATAAAACTTGCTTCACATAATAAAGAAACTTCGTCCTAGTGAACGGTTTGCCATCCACGTCTATGAATAGTGGCGAGATATCATAACAAAATGCAGTAGATGTAAGCTGCTCTCTGCGTAGAGTTATTTCTGTATATCGGTATATCAACGCCTACACTGAACAGATCAGTCTTGGAAGTAGGTAGCATAAGACAAAACATAGAATGATCTGTCAAGAACGACACATCCTGAAATTTCAAATAGGAATAAACATCATCATTCCGAGCTTTAACAGTGAACTCACCGCAGCGAAGAAAGCCGAAATAGGCTAATGAACACATACATTGTAACGTCAAATCTAAGTTTGGGGTAAAAACTCCCGCATGTAATAAGTCACACATCTGCTTCAGAATTGAAAAAGTTATAGGCAGTCTCAACCTAGTCTTCGAACCTTGACTACGTTTATCACCACGTAGAACACATTGTAGTCTATCCATGGAAGACATAGGATTGCTCATGCCTGCTTGCAGATAGTGAAAATGAAAATTACCTGCCAGATTATCGTTTAATAGTAGCCAGCTGCAGCTGCAGTAACTTGTAACAGAATGTCACAAAATAAATGAGAACATCCTCCGTTAGAATGGGTAACGTACCTGGACTCGTAATACAACCAGACATTGTTAGAAACTGCGTGAAACACTGCATGCCTGTCTGATAGGCTGATTTAGTATTTGGAGCAATAGATGCTGACCAAAGATTTGTGACTTCCAGGTCTAATTCAGCTGCAGCTTGGAAACCGAAACTGACCTTTTGCCGCGCACCAGATCAACCTACGAACAAACTTTTCAATGAATGGAATCTTAGATCGACCCTTATTGATGATGTCCACAGTGGCTGAATTGTCACAATTCACCACAATTCTCTTCTTTGTCCATTTGTCACCCCACAGCACGGCTGCCATGACTATCGGATAGAGTTCATACAGAGCCATAGATGCCACGACTTCTGATGAAATAAAAGCAGGAAATTCCCCTTGACACCACTTCCCACAATAATACCCTGCATATGCTTGAGGTGTAGCATCCGTGAAAAACTGCATATCATCAGCCATTGTAAGTTCATCATTCATGAACATTGAAATACCGTTCCATTCATGAAGAAATTTAGACCACATACTAATGTCTAATCTACAGTCTGTCGTGATTTTAACATAATGGTGCAATTTACTGACAGAAGACAACGATATCAAGTATGACACAATTGCACGACCTGGATAAATCACGCGGCATGCAAAATTGAGATGTCCTAGAAGGCTTAATAATTCCCTCTTTGTACATGATTTCCTTTTTGAGAATGTTTGTAACAAATTCGCGATTCTCTGCACTTTCTCTAGCGGCAACCGTGCCTCCATCTTCACACTGTCTAATATAATTCCCAAGTACTCAATAACCGTAACTGGCCCCATAGTTTTTGTGGGTGATAACGGTATACCAAATTTCTCAAATATACCAACCGCAATATTATAGTATGATCGGCATCATCGGATGGAGAATTGATTGTGAGAAAATCGTCCAGCAAATGTAAGCAATGACTAATTCCATAATTGTTTTGCAGGATCCAACAAATAACTTGAGACAAACAATCAAAAATTTTAGGACTAGATCGACTGCCAAACACTAATCTGGTGTAGAAGTAATATTTATCGTTCCACTTGACACCCTGAAAGGGCCACAACTCCCTCTTGACAGGAACCTGTTTAAAGGCATATTGAATGTCAGCTTTACAATATCTACTCCCCTTTCCCAATCGCTGAGTTATTCTAATCGCATGGTCAATGGTGACATATGTCAAGGAGTATTCATCCCTATCAATAAGGTCATTTAAACTGGGATGTAATAAATTATCATGAGGTGCTGAGAAGTCCACAATTAACCTCTTTTTCAGAGTACTTCCCCTCAGCAATGCCAATTGGGCTGATACGATAATGTGGATATGGAATGCTATCAAAAGGGCCGATCAAATATCCTTTAACTAATTTTGACTGAATCAACTGTGAAGTAATGTCAGGCTGTTTAATTGCAGATAACAAGTTTTTACACTCATACGGTAATGCAGGTAAATGCTTAAAACCGGTCTCAAATCCCTCTGAAAATCCATTTATCAAATAGTTAGTGAAGTTCTTATCCGGATGATGCTGCAACTCAAACCTCAATTTTATAACATTTATAGGGCTGTTCCTAGGCACTATCTCGGGCTCGGTATTTTCTGTCCCTGGCCCCGCCAGTTTTTTTAATTCTGACAATTCATTTTAGAGTGATCACTCTGTTTACATACTAAACACAAATGCACATGTCTGCATTGAGACGCATGGCAACCACGCATAGTGTTAAAATTGTTACAAATCTTGTTTCCATTGTGAATCACTCGTGTGCGACCCAAAAGATCTTTGGTGGAATTTGCACGGTTGGCAAAACTACCAGCAGTCGTGGTAACTCTACTGGCCTTATTGTACGGTTCCATTGTACTACCAGAGAAATCATAGGTTTGTGACCGACAGAACTGCGACATGTGCAGTGTGCTACCACACTCGGAGCAACAATTAGCCTTGTAATTTGAAAATATGGAACAAAACAACCTATTATTCCTAACTAACCAGTCTATTTTCACGCCATGGAAGCGGAGATGTGCCGCAGCCTGTGCCGAGAAAGATTTGTGGTACTCATAAAAGCCACGACCCCCATACCTGGATGCCATGTCAATTATATCATGCTCATACAGATCTAATTCTGGTCGCCTATTAGGATGCACCTGGCACATGATGTTTTTATAGACGGCGAATGCCTGAATGAATTGTGGCAAACTTAATTCTGTGTTTAAGCGAATGTCCGGTTTCTGGTTACCACCGGGTACCGAGTCCGACTGACAATTGTAATAAGGTATCAACAAGGAGGCCCAATTCACGTCTTTACCTTCCTAAATGTTTCGTTTGACACTAGGATGAACTGTTTCTACGAAAGGCAATGCCTCAGCAGTGTACCCGTATGTGGACCGAGCATTTTCTAAGTTTATGGAACTGACATTGTTGTTGTTGTTAGTACTGTTCGTGAATAAGTTACCTTCCATGAATGACGCACCTGCTAACACTGGCTGGCCAGACACGGATGGTAACTCAGGTGCGACATGAGAATGAATGTGTGCGGATGTCGAATTATAGTTTGCACATTTTGCTGTATAAGTATATCCATGTTATCGGTAAGTTTCGCGACGGTCTGCTGTAAAGCAGATGCACTGGCATGCAGATCTGCGATGTTGTCGCCCGGAGATTCCTGAAGTCTAGTTTCGTTTTCACTGCGCTGTACTGTGAGCGATTGCGCATGCTCAGATAAAGCGAACTCGCGACCATGGTTACTGCCTCTGTGCGATGTCTGCGCAACCGACTGCGCAATGATGTCATCTGTTGATATAACCACAGCGCGCTGGTTAGAGGTTATGGCTGTTGATATAACCGCACTGCTTGTTGATCTTGAATTTGATGATATATAGCCGACCGATATAGGTGAACTAAATGACATTTTTTCTATCGAAGGCCTGGGGATATTCCCAGTTGCCGTAGTTCAGATTTTCACTTATGCACGCTCCAGTTCTCGGGAAGTGACATATCGTAAGGTGGATCTACCTCCACCGAGATATTAGATTGCGGAATCTCAACCCGATCCAATGTCACGTCCGCAGATTTGTGCTTCCGACCGTTCGAACTGGCTCGCACATCCATTTTTGTGGCAAATTGTACACACTTGGTTCAAATTAAATGCGTGAAATGTTGCAACAAAGGAATATAATCCGTAGAAACGGGCAACACTTATAATATTATAATGATAAATCTAATAATGAGTAATTATCCAAGTCAGAAGTATTCCAGCCAGTCGCTATTATATAATTATGTCAATAATCCTCAGAAACATCCACGCCGACTTCGCATTGTGCAAAACTGAATTCCCGGGACAGCGGATGTCACTCCCTGCTCCAGCGACCTTTGAACTATATAATTTAACCAATAATTCCATTGTCAAAATTAGCATATCTAAAATGATCATGCACTCTCGCTAGCTGGGACACTGACCTACATGTAGATCAGGCCTGCCACCACAAAACCACATCTGTCAAAACTGGGAGAACTGCATGACAGTCTCCAATATAGTGTATAAACTATAATTAAAAATTATCATCGCGTGTGATGTTCAAGATCAGGTAGATATAACTATCTTCACATGTAGATACGAGTTTGCGCATAAAGGTTGAATCTAGTAGTATTTGTATTTGAGCGGACGGTTCGAAGTCATGGAGTTGCTGTTTACATATCTTGTCCAATGTTTCATTAATGTCCAGGGTTATATTTGCTCTAACGGTATCTAATATTGCACAGTTCAATAGGAAGTGTTCAAGCGTTTCATCTGCAGATTCACAAAGTAAGCATGTTTTGTTCACTTCGGATTGGTTGGATTGGTGCCACATGTTAGCTTAATTTTCACAAAGAGTCTTCTTGCTATAGCAAATCCATGACCCACCGCCCACCTCTTACCCCAAGGTCAAGGTCACAAACTTAGCACATTCATAAACTTAACGTTGGGGTAAACATTTGTTTCCTTTCATGGAATGCCTTGATATTTCATACATGCATTCCTCAGATGACTCTCTATCATGCTGTATCAATCCACGACCCACCACCCAACCCTTACCCCAAGGTCCAGGTCACAAACTTAGCATGTTCATAAACTTAATGTTGGCGTAACTGTTGTGTAACTTCTGTTTCTTTACAGGGAACGCCTTCATATTTCATACATGCATTCATCTGATGATACTCTATCGTGCTATAACAAATCCATGACCCACCCCCACCTCCACCCCTTACCCCAAGGTCAAGGTCACAAACATAGCATTCATGAACTTAATGTTGGTGTAAATGTTGTAACATCTGTTTCGTTTCATGGAACGCCTTGATATTTCATACATGCATGCATCTGATGATACCCTATCGTGCTATAGTAAATCCATGACCCACCGCCCACCCCTCACCCCAAGGTCAAGGTCACAAACTTAGGACATTCATGGAACGCTTTGATATTTCATACATGCATTCCTCAGATGACCCTCTATCATGCTGTAGCAAATCCACAACCCACCACCCAACTCTTACCTCAAGGTCAATGTCACAAACTTAGCATGTTCATAAACTTAACATTGGGTTAAATGTTGTGTAACTTCTGTTTCTTTACAGGGAACGCCTTGATATTTCATACATGCATTCATGTGATGAATCTCTATCGTGCTATAGCAAATCCATGACCCACCCCCTACCCCTTTCCCCAAGGTCGAGGTCACAAACATAGCACATTCATAAACTTAACGTTGGGGTAAATGTCTTAACATCTGTTTTCTTTCATGGCGCCTTGATATTTCATACAATGCATTCATCTGATGAAACTCTATCGTGCATAGCAAATCCATGACCCACCGCCCACCCCCAAATGTCTTATAACATCTGTTTCCTTTCATGGAACACCTTGATATTTCATACATGCATTCCTCAGATGACCCTCTATCATGCTGTAGCCAATCCATCCACCCACCACCCAACCCTTACCCCAACCCAAGGTCAAGATCACAAACTTAGCATGTTCATAAACTTAACGTTTTGGGGTAAATGTTGTTTAACTTATGTTTCTTTACAGGGAACGCTTTGATATTTTCATACATGCTTTCTCTGATGATCCTCTATTGTCTACAGCAAATCCATGACCCACCCCCACCCCTTTCCCCAAGGTCACAAACTTAATTCATACATGCATTCCTCTGATGATCCTCTATTGTGCTACAGCAAATCCATGACCCACCCCCACCCCTTTCCCCAAGGTCACAAACTTAGCACATTCATACATGCATTCCTCATGTGAATAGCTATCATGCTGTAGAAAATCACCAACTTAGTGCTTTCATAAACTTAACGTTGGGTTAAAATTTGTTTTACTTATGTTTTCAAGGAGCGCATTGATATTTCATACATGCATTCATCTTAATATGCTATATCATGCTATATCATGCTATAGCAAATCCACGACTCACCTTCCACCACTGACCCCAATGTCAAGGCCCACCGCACACCCCTCAATTTATATAATATTCATGTTTGTTTATACAACTGTGCCAAGTTTGAGTGAAGGCTGCCAACAGGCGAGCTTTGTTGTCTTCTGACAACTCTTGTTTACTTAAAATTTTCCAATTTCTGCTTGTAACTCTTAATACTTTTAAACCCTAATAGATACACACCAGAATATTGGTATGTACCGGTAGCTTCTTTATAATGAGTAGATGTGCAAAGTTTATTTTGATTTTTAAATCGACCCCCCCTAGTAAATTGGATTATCCCCACTTTTTTACTTAGAATTTTCCAATCTTGCTGTGTAACTCGTAAACCTTTTAAACCGTACTAGCTGCAGACCTGAAACTTGGTATGTATTTTCCTTATGATGATTTGCAAAGTTTATTTTGATTTTTGATTTGACTCCCGGGTAATGGATTATCTGCCCCTTTTTTACTTAGAACTTGACAATTTTGCCTTGTAACTCGTAAATTTTTTAAACCGTAATAGCTACATATCTGAAACGTTGTTTGTAGCTTCCTTATGATATGTGTAGATGACAAAATTTATTTTGATTTTGTATTCGACCCCCAGGTCATTAGATTGTCTCCCTCTTTTCGACTTAGAATTCACCATTTTACCAGGTAAAACTGCTAAACCGTAACAGCTGGAGGCTTGATGCTTGGTATGTAGCTTTCTTATTGTGTGTAGATGCACAAAATGCATTTCTATTTTTTCTTTGACACTGAGCCATGGATCATCTCCCCCTTTTGGACTTGGAATTTTGCCTCGTTTACTATCAAACCGATATATGGGGCATCCACGTTCTATGAAAACATTTTCTAGTCATCAATTTTATAGTCATCTATATCTCTGAAACCACTTTGGCAATTCACTCGAAACTTCACATGTGTGTTTATCATCATCCATATTTTCATTCTATGCCAACCCGTCAGACCCTGAGCCCAATGTCAAGGTCAAATTATTTTGAAATTTACCTTAAAATTTTTCGGATTTAGATTAAAGTTTTTAAGAACACTATATCTCTGAAACCGCTTCCCCAATTCACTCGAAACTTTGCATGTTTCTTTATCATCATGCATATTTTCATTCTATACCTAACCCGTGCGGCCCCTGTGCCCACTGTCAAGGTCCGGTTAAAGTTTTTTGTTAAAGTTTTTTGGTACACTATCGAAGTTCATTTAGTACTATCAAATACCTCGGCGGGCACGACATGCGACCCGCGGCCATCTACTCGATACCAGCAGCACTAACCTGATATTCTCCTATTTACAGTGCCAAGCAAGCCCACCAATGTAGTAGTTAGTGATATAAATACCACACAATTCACTGTGACCTGGGATATAGCCGAGCCGCGCCCAGGCGACACCACATACACCATCAATGTTCATACGAGTGGACCCGCTCTGGCGAAGCAAATAACAGCAACAGGTAAGACCTCAGTTTTGTTAAGCCCTCTTACAGAGATCAATTAGACAGTGATCACCATGATGTGTGCATATGCGTGTGTTCTATATCCCAGCCATATAACCTACATGCCCAAGTTCAAGGTCACTTGAGAGGATTTATATAAGCTTGCTTTCAGTCCAATCCCATTTGTATAAAACAGTATATACTACAATTGATGCCATACTTGTAAATGATATACTAATAAAATATATTTAAACCTAGGTGACACGACTGCCAAATACCTTGACATGAGAGCCACGGTCAGCTAGTTGTCCATCCCCGTTGAATATTGTTGGTGGGTTGTGGCATTGAGTTTGTATTTTACGCAGCTGTAAACAAACCTGTTTATGACAGATTTGTACCATTTTTATCCCATCGTGTAGCAAAAATGTGACTAGTCTGAAAATAATTTTGTGATGATTGGATTTGTCGGAACATTAATCTTCAAAATCCATTCCTGTTATTTAGGAGTGAAAGGGTTAAATCATCATATTCCAGGGTTTGTTACCAGACAAGTTGTAGTCGCTGGTTTAGAGGAGTTCTGGCCATATACACTAACGATCAATGCATCTACTTCCGCTGGCGGGGCGCTGTCAGACGTGACTGATGAAATACAAACCCTCCAAGCCCGTAAGTGTTGACGTCATGTACAAGTTACAGCTACTGCTGGTTATCCCTTAGAATGCCGAATACGAAATGTGTCGTCTGCTGTTGTTTCATATTTCGTCTTTTCTCTCAATAAAAAACATCGTTTGGCAGCATTTTAGAATCATTTCAAAATGCTGTCAAACCATGTATTTCATGAAAAAAATGGAAAATGGAAAATTAACAGCAGACAACAAAATTTAATTCAGCATTGTTAGGGTTAACCCTTACAATGCTGAATTAATTTGTGTTGTCTGCTGAATATTTTTTATTTTCCATTTTTCTCATTAAAAACTTGGTTTGGCAGCACTTTAGAATCATTTCCAAAGGAAATGATTCCAAAATGCTGCCAAACCATGTTTTTACTGAGAGAAAAGACAAAATATTAACAGCAGACGACTATTTTCGGTTCCCCATGGTGATTGCGGTCTGCACTGTTTGCCGACTATATGCCCTGTTTATAGTGACGTGGGCTATTATAAGGTTTGACAATGTCCAGCCATTGGTAAATGTTTGCCGTGGCACGAGGGAACTGTTTGAACATGAAGGCTGTCGGAAATATCGTGTAATTTGTGTATATGCAGTACCTTCGGTACTTTGATAACCGGTTCTATTCAAACAGCTGATTTAAACATACATATTCTGGGACCGCAGTACACGTCTCGTGAATAAGATGCCCCACTCCGCAGCATTGTCTACAGCATGCATGGTCAAATAGCACGCGCTGTACATTTGAAATAGGCTGTGAGCAGTTCATTCAGTTTGAGATAATAGGTGTATTTTCCCCCAGATGTTGGTATGACCATAGAAATTAGTATGTAGCACAATTCCTGTGTTTCATAGTCATTCGGGGAACAGTCCTAAAATATACTGTATGTGATACAATGAACGTGAATTTGGGGTTGGGCGTTGGTTTTATGACGTAATCTTCGACAAATATCAATTGTTCACGATTTTTAGGGGTGAAAATAGTTTTGATTATTCCAGTCATGCGGAACTATTGACTCCAGGGAATTAGTCAAAACTATGTAATATCAACTTACCTGTATATAGGTACTTGGGTAATAAAATCCCTTTGTTCAAAATAATAGCTGAATAAATTGTGTATTATACTCACTAAGCAGGGCTTCTAAAATTTCAGTTTGTCGGTGGAACTCTCAGGCCGATTGAGATTTGAAAAGTAGTCTTAACAAGCGGTCCGAGAAAAATTGCCAGTCGGCTGCTATTTCGCTATATAATTTACCGTTTTTGACCACCAAGTAATTTCCATTTTATGACACATATCCGCGGGCCATATCTGTGTTAAAACAGTGTCAGTGTCGGGTAACAACTCGCTGTGTATTCAGTTTCTCCTAGTATAAATTTTTCTTAACACACGCGTCGTAATTGGGACAGGTGTATAGCAGCTTAGTGACTTAAATAGACTGGCTTCCGCGTAAAGAGTTCCTAGACTCGCCATTTCTGATGATGTTAAAATAAAATAAAGAAACCATGCACTGTGTTAATATCTGTGTTCGTAATATTTAACCCCAAGTAACTGACGCGAACTATCGGCCCGGGCTATTCCATATTAAGTTAGAAACTGTTACAATACGCTGTATTAGGGGTCATTTTTGTTTGTGTATATAAAATGTACATGTACGTAGGAATGCCGCAGATCCTGATGAGCCGGCTCACGTGATCTACAATTCGCAAACATTTTGATAAATGACAAGGTACGTCTGTCGTGTTAAAAGCGTGACTCATTATGGATCAGGGATTAGGGATCAATTGAAGTCCTAAATCATACCAACGATGTACTTTGAACTCGATCTGAGGGTTAAAGAAACACCGAATGTTAATTGTACACATTAATTGTTTAACATGCAATTAAATTAAATTGATGTGTCTGCAGCTAGCCAAATTAGGACGACAATTCATTTTGAAGTCGGTGTGAACAGTGATAATAGCATAATTAGCAATGAATTATGAGTTGGGTATATAACGCATTTTCTATGTGGTCAGTCATTCGATTATTATTAAAATGACACATGTCAATGTCGTTATTCACAAAGACAACTTACCGGCTTGGTAACCCGGCAGAGAGTAGAGATTGGGCTGGCACCCCGAACGTGAAAGAAAACCGGAGTGGCGACCCGGTTAGGGCTGGCAACCCAAATGTATATCGGGCTGGCAACCCGAGTGAGAATGAAAACCGTATTGGCGACCCGGTTCTAAGCAATTCAGACAGGACACTACTCGCAAATGTAGTGGCTAGCTGCAGTTTTTTTTTGATGTTTATAAACACAACTTATTTATCCCAATACAACATTTATCCCATTATTTCTAGCACGTTGTTTAGTTAAAGTTTTAATAGAGCAGGGGGGGGGGGGGGGGGGGGGTGGGGGGGGGGGGGGGGGGGGGGGGGGGGGGGGGGGGTGGGGGGGGGGGGGGGGGGGGGGGGGGGGAGGGGAGGGGTCTGCTCCTAGAAATTTCTCAAATTTTGGGGTTGGGGAGGGTGACTTTTGTTATTGATGAAAAAGTACATACATGTACATTTAAAATATTTTTTGGATTTAATGTGTTTAATGTCCAAAAGTTTGTCGGCAGCCAAACGTGGAACAGACAGTAGTGTGGGTGATGTCACTTATCTGACTAACAAAATTCCACTCATGTTGTTAAAAAAAGTATCACCACATCAATATTGTAGTGTCAAGTTTGTGGCTGTGAATGGACAAATGGGGTTTATGGGTTTTGCGACCAGTGTAGTTCCAGATCAGCCTGTGCATTTGCAGTCAATTTTAAGGAATATAACATTTACTGTGGGAAGCAAAACATTGGTCATGCGTGGAGTGGAAGTGAAGGTGTAAATATTGCCTGTGGTTTTAGTTTCCCTACTAACCTGATAATTCTCTCCTCCAGCTCCAGGACAGGTGGCCAACTTTACGACACTGACGGGAAAGGATTATGGTGTCACCTATCAGCAGATCAAGGTCCAGTGGAAAATCCCCTTTATGCTCGACAGGAATGGTAACATCACAAGCTACACTTTCATATACAACGGCACAAACGCTGTAAGTCAAACTATTCTGTCTACTGGATTGTCATAAGCTGCAGTTGTGTTTATTGTTGATTATTCTAAGAATATATGCCAGTGATTATAAAACTATTCAAAATCAAGAAGATCCCAGACACATCAGTGGTCATGTTTAGTAGCTAAAATGTGATATATGAATGCAATCATTGACCGCCCGCCCGCCCGCCCACCCGCCCGCGGAGCATTATTCTTTTATTTTTTTTAAATTTAATTTTTTTTTTCCATTTTTTTTTTCCATTCTTTTTCAATTTTTTACCTGACCACTAACTTATTACAGGTAATTTATACAGGTACATTATTACATTTCCGTAACTAAAATTCTGGGCTCCAGTAGCGAGCATTATTATTTTATTTTTTTTTGTATATTACATTTCCGTAAACTGTGTTGAAAATATTGTGGCATTATGTGGACCTGTGCAGATATATGTAGATAAATATAGGACTATTTAAAAAAATTCTGGGCTCCAGTAGCAAGCATTATTATTTTTAATTTTTAAAAAAAAAAAAAACATTTTTTTTTTTCAAATTATTTTTCAATTTTTGTCTAGTAGCATAAGGTCGTAAGTGCTATATACAGACTATTATCATATAATAAAACAATTATTGACTAGTGAGCCATAGAATATAATCTGATATTCTATGGCTCACTAGTCAATAATTGTATCCCCCGGACTACCGTCGGGGGATACTATGGATTTGACAGCGCGCCGCGTCCGCGTCCGCGTCCGCGTCCGCGTCCGCCGCGTCCGCCGCAGACACTTCTTGTCCGGAGCATAACTCGAACACCCTTTGGAATATTTTCATGAAACTTCACACATGTATAGACCACGACCCGAAGGTGTGTCGCGCACAAGAATGACAACTCTTGCATAGCTAATTTTTTAGTTATCTCCCTTTTTTGTTTCTCGCACTGATTTCGTGTCCGGAGCATAACTCCACCACCCTTTCGAATATTTCATGAAACTTCACACATGCATAGACCACGACCCGAGGTGTGTCGCGCACAAGAATGACAACTCTTGCATAGCTAATTTTTTAGTTATCTCCCTTTTTTGTTTCGCGCACTGATTGACCATAACTCGACCACCCTTTGGAATATTTTTATGAAACTTAACACATTCAATTAGACCACGAACCGAAGGTGTGTCTTGCATAGCTAATTTTTTAGTTATCTCCCTTTTTTGTTTTCGCTCACTGATTTCCTGTCCGGAGCATAACTCGACCACCCTTTGGAATATTTTCATGAAACTTCACACATGCATAGACCACGACCCGGAGGTGTGTCGCGCACAAGAATGACAACTCTTGCGTAGCTAATTTTTCAGTTATCTCCCTTTTTTGTTTTGCGCACTCTACAAACTGGACAATAATGCATGAAGACCTGTTTTCTCGTCTGCTCTGTATACCTTTTCTCGTGTGCTCTGTACACCTTACCTGTAGAGAGAACAATAGAAACTGGGAGAACCATGTGCTAAGCATGGGCTAGCATGTGCAGATGTCCACTGCTTGACCACTGCTTGACCACTGTGACCAGGTAATTTATACAGGTAAATCACTACATTGGGTACTGTGTTGAAAATATTGTGGCATTATGTGGACCTCTGCAGATATATGTAGATAAATATA
Source organism: Conchocele bisecta (assembly GCA_029237695.1). Lineage (NCBI taxonomy): Eukaryota > Metazoa > Mollusca > Bivalvia > Lucinida > Thyasiridae > Conchocele > Conchocele bisecta. The sequence continues at coordinate 14,350 of JAQRGA010000085.1, read as the reverse complement.
GGACTATTAAAAAAAAATCTGGTCTCCAATAGCAAGCATTATTATTTTTAAACTTTTTTTTGTCATTTTTTTTTTATTTTTTTTTTTCATTATTTTTTTTCATTTCTTTTTTCAAATTATTTTTCAATTTTTGTCCAGTAGCAGAATGTCGTAAGTGCTATATACAGACTATTCACCTGTACATGTGCTAGCATGTGCAACTGACCACTGACCACTTACAGGTAATTTATACAGGTAAATGATTATATTACATTTCCGTAAACTGTGTTGAAAATATTGTGGCATTATGTGGACCTGTGCAGATATATGTAGATAAATATAGGACTATTAAAGAAAATTCTGGGCTCCAGTAGCAAGCATTATTATTTTTAATTTTTAAACTTTTTTTCCATTATTTGTTGTCATTTTTTTTTCAAATTCTTTTTCAATTTTTGTCTAGTAGCATAAGGTCGTAAGTGCTATATACAGACTATTATCATATAATAAAACAATTATTGACTAGTGAGCCATAGAATATAATCTGATATTCTATGGTTCACTAGTCAATAATTGTATAATATGTTCGGGCCAGTGAAAATTGCTTTTCTTTGGGCCAGGCTCGAGGTCAAGGCGGGACAAGGCGAGGCATCTGATCCGCGGAATTCTTGTTTACTTATCTCCCTTTGTTGTTTCGTGCTCTGATTTTGTATCCAAAGCATAACTCGAACACGCATATACGCATTGCTCTAATGGTCCTCTACGCCCTGTGCCAAATCCACGTTCGTTCTGCCCCCGTCAAGCCCGGGGTCAAGGTCACATACTTAGTGCTTCAAAAACATTAACGCTTGGGTAAATATCTTATACTTTCTGTTTTCTTTCATGGATCATGGATCATCTTCATATTTCATATACGCATTGCTCTAATGGTCCTCTACCGCCCTGTGCCAATCCACGTTCGTCCTGCCCCACCAATCCCAGGGTCAAGGTCACATACTTGGTGCTTCAAAAACTTTAACGCTCAGGTAAATATCTTATAATTTTTATTTCCATTCACGGATCAACTTCATATTTCATATACGCGTTGCTCTAATGGTCGTCTACCGCCCTGTGCCAAATCCACGTTCGTCCTGCCCCCGCCAAGCCCAGAGTCAAGGTCACACACTTAGTGCTTCAAAAACTTTAACGCTCGGGTAAATATCTTATAATTTCTGTTTTCTTTCATGGATCATCTTCATATTTCATATACGCATTGCTCTAATTGTCCTCTACCGCCCTGTGCCAAATCCACGTTCGTCCTGCCCCCGCCCATCCCAGGGTCAAGGTCACATACTTGGTGCTTCAAAAACTTTAATGCTCAGGTAAATATCTTATAATTTTTCTTTCCATTCACGGATCAACTTCATATTTCATATATGCGTTGCTCTAATGGTCCTCTACCGCCCTGTGCCAAATCCACGTTCGTCCCGCCCCCGCCAAGCCCAGGGTTAACATCATATACTTAGTGCTTCAAAAACTTTAACGCTCAGGTAAATATCTTATAATTTCTGTTTTCTTTCACGGATCAGCTTCATATTTCATATATGCATTGCTCTAATGGTCCTCTACCGCCCTGTGCCAAATCCACGTTTGTCCTGCCCCCGCCAAGCCCAGGGTCAAGGTCACATACTTGGTGCTTCAAAAACTTTAACGCTCAGGTAAAGAAAATTTTGACTTGCAATTTGGCCTCATTTATTATCAAAGCGATATGTGGGACATCCGTGTTCTATGAACACATTTTCTAGTTTATTAAACTTCACACATGCATAGAAGACGACCCAAAGGTGTGTCGCACGTAAGAATGACAACTCTTGCGTCGTTAATTTCTTAGTTATCTCCCTTTGTTGTTTCGTGCACTGATTTCGTGTCTGGAGCATAACTCGAACACCCTTTGGAATATTTTCATGAAACTTCACACATGCATAGACCACGACCCTAAAGGTGTGTCCCGCAAGAATGACAACACTTGCATCACTAATTCTTTAGTTATCTCCCTTTGTTTTTCCGTCACTGATTTTGTCTCCGGAGCATAACTCGAACACCCTTTTTTCAAACTACTTGTGTATCTGGGGAGGGGGATACACATGCGCTTGTCGACAAGCGTCCATTTCTAGTTGTATAATATGTTCTGGCCAGTGAAAATTGCTTTCGGGCCCAGGCTCGAGGTCAAGGCGGGATAAGGCGAGGCATCTGATTCCGCGGAATTCTTGTTTACTTATCTCCCTTTGTTGTTTCGTGCTTTGATTTTGTATCCAGAGCATAACTCGAACACCCTTTGGAATATTTTGATGCCCCACCACGATAGTGGAGGGGGCATTTAGTGTTACCCTCGTCCGTCCGTCCGTCCGTCCGTCCGCACACACGAATGGGTACTTGTTGTAAGCGTACGGGGATCTTATTGGGTAGGGTTAGGATAGTGTTGGGTACTCTTGTTGGGTATTTTTATACAGTAAAAACCCAACAAGTATTCATTCGTAGGAACGTGCGTCCAGTCCTCCCGTCCGTCCGTCCGTCCGTCCGTCACAAACCTTTAACACTCGGGTAAATGTCTCATAATTTATTCATCCTTCGACCAATCTGCTTCATATTTCATATACACATTGCTCTGATGGTTCACTACCGCCCTGTGCCAAATCCACGTTCGTCCTGCCCCGCCAAGCCCAGGGTCAAGGTCACATACTTAGTGCTTCAAAAACTTTAACGCTCAGGTCAATGTCTTATAATTTCTGTTTTCTTTCACGGATCAGCTTCATACTTCACATTGCTCTAATGGTCCTCTACCGCCCTGTGCCAAATCCACGTTTGTCCTGCCCCCGCCAAGCCCAGGGACAAGGTCACATACTTGGTGTTTCAAAACGCTCGGGTTAATATCTTATAATTTCTGTTCCCTTTCACGGATCAGCTTCATACTTCATATACGCATTGCTCTAATGGTCATTTACTGCCCTGTGCCAAATTCACGTTCGTCCTGCCCCCGTCAAGCCCAGGGTCAAGGTCACATACTTGGTGCTTCAAAAACTTTAACGCTTGGGTAAATATCTTATAATTTCTGTTCCCTTTCACGGATCAGCTTCATACTTCATATACGCATTGCTCTAATGGTCCTCTACTACCGTGTACCAAATCCACGTTCGTCCTGCCCCCGCCAAGCCCAGGGTCAAGGTTACATACTTCAAAAACTTCAACACTCAGGTAAAAACAAAATTTGACTTGGAAGTTGGCCTCATTTATTATCAAAGCGATATGTGGGGCATCCGTGTTCTATGAACACATTTTCTAGTTTATATCTACATCTATTTTGCTTGATACAGCCCACGACGACTCTCGTTTTACCCGCCGATGCTAACACAACGCTCGTATATGAGGAGGTTGTGGTAGTGATACCAGAGGACACCTACAGTTTTGAGGTATCTATCCTCGTCGCAGGTGCACTCATAGCCAGCGGCATATATGTCACTGTACTATCATTGGTGCTGCACACGACGCCGGTGGATATGTTTCATGTAAACAAATGTTTCCTGATCAGATGCCACTCAGCTCTACTTAGAGCTATCGCATAAACACACTTTTGATCTCATAACCAGTGCAATTTCTTTGTGCCGGTTGCTATACGAAAATGTGTTTATGCAGAATCTTCTGCATGTAGCTGAGTATCTGAATGGTAATTATACCCACCCGCAACGAGTTGTGGGGGGGGGGGGGGGGGGGTATACTGTATACTATAATGCTTAATATTTCACACATGCATTCCTGTAAGGCTCTACTACCAGGCTATGCCAAATCCACTACCGTCCAACCCCCGCTGATCCCATGGTCAAGGTCAAATACTTAGTCTCTTTACAAAACTTAACATCAGAGAAATATTGTTATTACTTCTATTTCCTTCATCTAAAATGCTTAATGTTTCACACATGCATTCCTGTAAGGCTCTACTACCATGCTGTGCTAAATCCATGACCGTCCAACCCCCGCTGATCCCAAGGTCAAGGTCAAATACATTACAAAACTTAACATCAGAGAAATATGTTATAACTTCATCTAATATTCTTAATATTTCATGCATGCATTCCTCTAAGGCTCTACTATCATCTGTGACATATCCCCGCTGATCCCAAGGTGAAGATCACATACTTATTCTCTTTACAAAACTTAACATCATAGAAATCGGTTATAACTTCTATTTCTTTGCTCGGATCTGCTTCACATTCACGTTCGTGCCACCCCCGCTAAGCCCAGAGACAAGGTCACAAGCCCACACTTGGAAAATTTTACATATTTAGGGGTACCTAGGCCCACGCGGGGGGTATTCTGTAAGCCTCGCTTACTGACCAATCTAGTTTGTCCGGAATTTGGCGCCCATTTCGACTGAGAAACGTTATGGCATGTGTGACCAGCGTTGTCCCAGAACAGCTTGCGCATCTGTGCAGTCTGATCATGCAGTCAGTGTAGTGTCCAGTACAGTTCCTGGATCTATGGATACTTGTAGATACTGGTACTGATCATTTACAGTGAGCTTTGGCCAAGTGATCATGGGTGTTTGCAAGATCGATTACTGTAGTTTATTGTTTAATCTGCTCCAATACCATGTGCAGATGATTTCTACCCATTCACCTTGTATCTATATCTGAATCAGCGGGTAACCCTTACAATGCTGAATTGAATTTTGCCGTCTGCTGTTGATTATCTATTTTCCGTTTTCCATTGAGGACTTAACCAGCGTCTTCTACTGAACCCTTCATTTGATACATTATTTATTTATTTCCAGGTGTTTGCCACCAATACAGATGAGATGACAGGCATGCCCACGAGGTCCGTATTGTTGGCCCCTGCTGGAGGTAGGTATAGCGGCCGTGCACTTGTCCACTACAATGTTCACGTTGTATCACGTTGCTTGACTATCGCTTTACTTACTGTATTTATTCAAATAACGTCCTCGGGGCTATGCACTCTGTGAGGATCAAAACGTGGAAAGTAGGATCAATATATGTTATTTTCACATACAAAAGCCATTTAAAACAATGTTTTAAATGGCTTTTGTATGTGAAAATAACATATTTAGAATGCAAATATGGAAGGGGGAGCTACTATTAGAGAGGGTGCACGCGAAGAGTAAATTTAACGGTAGTATTCATTCTCTCCGGAATCCCGATATCCCTAGTTTAACCCTCTGCTACTTTCTGTTTTTTGCTTTCCTGTTACTTGAGAGTTGAAACCTGATTATTCTGATTATAAATAGTAAGAGAGTACTACTTCTATTACTTTTTGGGAGTGGTGCTAAGTGACTGCTGTGGTGAGACCTGACACCAAATCTGGTTATTATAATTTCCGGGCTGAATATAATTTTTGTCTGGCCATCTTGCGGAAAGCGAGACATTGTGATCACAATGAAGTCCGGGTGTCAGTGCATGCATCCGTCCGTCCGTCCGTCCGTCCGTCCGTCCGGGCACACATTAGGGTACTTATGTGGCTAGCCCCACAGGGTTATGGACTTGGTAAAGGATAGGGTTGGTTACAATTAGCACCTAAAAAATCCTTTTATTTGGTATTTCGTCTGGATCGTTTACGTGGATATTTAACATGTGATAAGCCACATAAGTATAGTACTATAAGAACGTCCGTCCGTCCATCCGTCCGGGCACACATAAGGTACTTATGTGGCTAGCCCTACAGGGTTATGGACTTGGTAAAGGATAGGGTTGGTTACAATTAGCCACCTAAAAAATCCTTTTATGTGGCTAAAAATCGTTTTATGTGGTTAATATTTAACATGTGATAAGCCACATAAGTATAGTACTGTAAGAACGTCCGTCGGTCCGTCGGTCCGTCGGTCCGTCCTCCGTCCGTCCGTCCGTCCGGGCAAACATTGGGGGGTTTAGGGGCTAGGGGGAGGAGCCTAATCCTTTGAACTTCTTTGAACTTATTCAGTAGCCCATAAAACCTTTTGAAGTTTAGGGGCTAGTCCTTTGATCTTTTATATAGCAAATAGCCCGTAAACCCAAAATGTTGGTACGTCCGTCCGTCCGTCCGTCCGTCCGGGCAGACATTCAGGTACTTATGTGGCTAGCCCCACAGGGTTATGGACTTGTTAAAGGATAGGGTTGGTTACAATTAGCCACCTAAGATATCGTTTTATGTGGCTAAAAATCATTTTATGTGGCTAATATTTAACATGTGATAAGCCACATAGTTACCTGAATGTAAGAACGTCCCTCCGTCTGTCCGTCCGTCCGTCCGTCCGTCCGTCCGGGCACACATTAGGGTACTTATGTGGCTAGCCCCACAGGGTTATGGACTTGGTAAAGGATAGGGTTGGTTACAATTAGCCACCTAAAAAATCCTTTTATGTGGCTAAAAATCGTTTTATGTGGCTAATATTTAACATGTGATAAGCCACATAAGTATAGTACTGTAAGAACATCCGTCCGGGCAAACATCAGGGGTTTAGGAGCTTAGGGTAAGGGTTAGTTTCCTTTGAAGTTCTTTGAACTTATACCATTAGCCCATAAAACCTTTTGAAGTTTAGGGGCTAGTCCTTTGATCTTTTATATAGCAAATAGCCCATAAACCCAAAATGTTGGTACGTCCGTCCGTCCGTCCGTTTTTAAATACCTTATTTCGCTGCAGTCCTAAGTCACATTGACATGAAACTTCATATGTCTCTGTGCCCCAAGGTCAAGGTCAAATGACTTAGAAGTTTGCGTTAAAGTTTTTATCAAAAAGGCTGCCAGCGAGGGGATGTCACTGTGATTTGGGGCAATGATTAGTCGTGGTGATCGTCACCGCGGTCGTTGAAAATGGTCACCCTGACTGAAACCAGTGGGGCCCTAAGGGTGATTCGCGGTGTTTCACGGTGACAGTTACCGTGTATCACGGTGACGTCTGCATGCATTACAGGTAAATATGCAGGAAAGGTTTTCATGCCAATGTACGGTATTACATGTTATTTTTCACGTCGCCTTTGGTATCGTATAAGTATATAAAATACATACAGCTACAGGCACCGCAAAACCCGTTTTTTTTTTGTTATTGCCGCAACCAATGTAACTTTAGTGCGGAATATTGCCACAATCTCTCGCAAAACTTCCCGTGGCCATTTGGGGCATAACGAAAAAACGCCCGCAAAGTTTGCGCGGTGATTCCGCGCTGTTCCTCGGGAAAAACGCGGCAAAATATTCTGCGGCGTTTTATGACAGAATGACTGTGTTACTACTTTGTACATGGTTTGATTGAATGGACTTGACCATACCGATTTCCATCACGTTACACGCTGGAGTTCAGTCGTATAAATGTACAAACTATAAATTTTACGCCTCTAAAGATTTGTTCTTTCCCGTTCACAACCTTAAAATTAATTTCTATGTCACGAAAGAACGATAATTAGCTTTCCTCCAATTTTTTTTTTCGCTGACGTTTGTTCATCATCTAAGGCATGCTAATTTTCGTTTCTTCGCAGACGCAGTGTAGAAACGAATTCCGTTTATTCTTGTCTATGGCTCCAAGACGAACAACACTTGAAGTTACTGTGTTAAAAATGTGTATACTACAGTACATGTATTATATCACATTTTGCAATCGATGGTTATTGATTTATTTTATGTAAATGAACGTTTTCATCTCATTGCGCCGACAGGCCAAGAAACCTAACTTTAGAGAAATAAATGCTCGTTCCTTCACGGGGTGGAAATGAAATTTAAGGTTCTTAATTATCGTTTCTACGTGGCATATAAACGAAGGAAAAAATTGAATGGGTTTAACGTCCCAGCAGACAGCAACAGCTAAGGTCATAAATTATAGAGACGGGACCACAGTTTAAAGTCTCACCCGACAGACTAGTGGGATGGAAATACTATGAAGGTATGTTTGATGCCCAAGGCGATGTTTGAACCCACAACTTCCAGTTTGGAAGTCGGGTGTTCAAAGCCCTATGCCACAACCCATCCCTTATAAATGAAGGAAAGAAATGCCCCTAACGAGCGACCATACGTACTTAGAATAACAACTGACGTAACGCGCGATAAACTGAAATGGCCTACGTGACAATTGACATTTACTTTCCAACAAGATTATCATGGTGTGTAATCGATCGTATTTCCTCGCCACCATATGAAAACCGACTCGAGAAACACAAATTTAATTAAGTTGTTGATTTCTGAATTTGTTAATTATTTGCACGGCCTAAGAAATCAAACAAATGTGACAACATTTTTTTTAGCTCACCTGAGCGAAGCTCATGTGAGCTGTTGTTACAATAGTGTCCGTCCTCGTCGTTCGTACCAATCTTCTCCTCGGTAACCATTGGGCCTATAGTCACAAAACTCATGGTAATGGTCCTTGGTAGGGGGATTCAAAATTGTTAAAATGACGTCATTACGATTCAAGATGGCGCGTATAGCATCTTCAAAAATGGTCTCAGAACCGCCAAGCGGATAGACAAAAATTGGTAGGAATGATCGTGTACAATTGCTTCAAAAGTTGTTAAAATGTGACGTCATGGGCGTGGCCGTGGGGTCAAATGGGGGTCAAATTTTATTTTTGACCGATGGTCATTGTTATATCAAACGAGGTAAGAGGCGATCACTGTGTAATTTTGTTGTCGCAATCAGATGGTTATCATCCAGTGGCGCCGACGGTCAAAAGGTCGTTATTAGAGATTTCAAAAATCTTCTTCAGAACCGTTGGCCGGAAGCAAATTAAAAGTTATGTCCATGGGTGAAGCCTTTTAGATTTGTTGAATGGAGGTCTTCGCTAATCCAAGATGGCCGCCGTCTATAGCTAAATTCTTTAAAATCTTCTTCTGAACAGCTTGCCGGATTTACGAATGAAAGGAGGAATGTCGATGTACTTTCAAATTTCAAAGTTGTTAAAATGGTGACCCCGGGGTCAAAAATGGGCGTGGCCCTGTGGGGTCAAATATTTTGTCATGATTTTATGAACCGAATGGTCGCAATCATGTTATATCATAAAGGCCGAAAGGTATCAATGAGGCGATCACTCTTGTGTATCCTTGTCGCCAATCTTTTAGATTTGTTAGTAAGTCATCCAAGATGGCCGCCAGAAAGTCAAAATTTCCATGGACGTTCTTTGTTATTAGATGATTTCAAAACATTCTTCTTCACATGAACCGCTTGGCATGGTAGCCAAACACTTAAAAGTTATGGTCCATCAGGGTGTAAGCCTTTTCAGATTTGTTAAAATGAGGAGATCATCACTAATCCAAGATGGCCGCCATCTAAAAACTAGCATAAATTCTTAAAAAATCTTCTTCTCATGAACGCTTGCCGTATTTCGACGAAACTTAGTAGGAATGATCGATGTACATTGCTCTTTGACAGTTGTTAAAATGGTGACCCCAGGGTCCAAAATGGGCGTGGCCCGTGGGGTCAAATTGGGGTCAAATTTTATTTTTGACCGAATATGGTCATGTCATATATCAAATTGAAGGTATCAATGAGGCGATCACTCTGGTGCAATATTTGTCGGAATCGGATGATTATGTCATCCATGATGGCCACCAAAAGGTCCATTTATTCAAGATTTTTAACGTGTTTTTCTCAGGAACCACATGGCCGATGCTGGGTGAAGCATTTTCAGATTTTGTAAAATGAGAGTCCTCGCTTAATCCAAGATGACCGCCATCTAAAAAAAGACACATGAACTCAATGTCACATTCTCCTCTGGTGTTCATGGAGTCAGGTGAGCGAATTAGGGCCATCATGGCCCTCTTGTTTTTTATGTTACAATCTCGCGTTTTTTTGCGATCTCGATCTCGCCTCCCACTTTTTGAAATACGATTTGCCCATGCATGTGTAGACAGCATGCGTGTTGAATTTCCGTTATACGTACGTACATGCATATATAGCATGCAAGTATGTACGTACATGTAATGTATGCGCAAAACTCAATTTCAACACGCATGCATTCTACACACACATAATGACATGAACAAACGTATTTCCAAAAGCGGAAGTACGAGGCGAAAACGCAAGATAGCCAGGCGAAAACGTGAGAATGAATATAATAGAATCTCACGTTTTCGACTCGCGATTTGGTCTCGCGCTTTCGCGATCTTGTGTATAGGTCGACGATGCGATGCAGTAGCCTAACCAATAACACATATTGAAATATGTTGGGTTTTTTTTGCTCAATAAACATGTATTGGCAGCACATTATAATCAAATTATGTTTTTATTCCTTACACTGTGATGTTACTTTTGCTATCAGGGTGTCTAAAAAGACCCTTTCTGACGTTCTATTTCTGTGGTCTCCACTTTAGCCTTATCCCCTAGTCTCCCTTTGTGACGCGTCACTTCCGGAGGCCATATTTATCGTCAGAAAACATCTAATGGCTGCGCTTTTTTAGTGTCTGGTTTGTTTAGAGTTTTCTGAGTTTAATTAGATCCTTTCTTGATAAATTTATTTATCTAATTGTTCGCAAAAGTTTGATTTATAACTACACGAGAGGGAATTTTCCTATCGTAGGTAGTTCGGTTGTAATTTGACTTTTTGTTCGTGTCGGAAAGCGAGTTGTTATTTTCTTAACGAACCGCCATTTTGAAAGAATGAAATTGTTATTGACATTTTTTTTTTTTATTTTTTTTTTTTTTTCTTTTTTTTTTTTTTTGGAATTTGTAGTTCATTTATGCTTTGAATCAAGCGCAGACATAGATTGGTGGGAATTTTGAGAAAATTTTATTTTTCTGAATTTTTTTTATTTCTTTCTTGGATTTTTCTCTATAAATCTTCCAAATTCAGTGAAATTTTACGCTTTTTGTGTTCTGATGTTTTCTGACATAATTTCGCGTTAATTTCGATATGTCTGGTAAAAAACGACAATCTGAAAGGGTCAAGAGACCCGGACAGATTCGTTCAGCGTGCGGCCACATGGCTTCAGCTCTCGATAATCATGACGCCATGTGTCGCACGTGCTGTGGGTGCTCCCAAGTGATGCCATGCGTAGTCTCGGCTCTCTGGGGGGCAACCACTTGGAAGCAATTAGGAGCGGGTAGATCTTATGCAGATAAGAAAAAATCTACCGACAGGAAATCTCTCATTTCTGCTCACAAACCCGCTCCAAAAAACCTGGTGTAGGTGGAAATCTTAACGAAGGAGATATCACCCCCACACCTCACAAAAAGGAAGTCGACAATATCTCGTCGGACTCTTAGTGAGGTGGCCAGGCATCCTAACGGAAACACCGATTCTGAGCGAATCTCGTCAGAACGGCGGTCAGGTGGCTCTTCAACGATATTGCAGGTGATAACTCCACCTAGCAATAAGTCGGACCGAGGGGAAGGTGCAAAGAACCAAACCTTGGAGTCCGACTTGCCACTGAGGCCGACAGCTGATAGGCCTGTGATAGACGAGCACAGGCTCGATACATAGAAGCCAAGACAAACTAGTGTACTTGAAGGACTGTCCGGTGTCCGGTGTCCGGTGTCCGGTGTCCGGTGTCCGGTGTCCGGTGTCCGGTAGTCCGGTGTCCGGTAGTCCGGTGTCAGGTAATCTGGTGTCTGGCGTCCGGTGTCCGGTGTCTGGCGTCCGGTGTCCGGTGGTACGGAAACTGGCAGTATAACGATCCGTAGGTCTGGTAGTATGGGGAATACGACCAGTGGAACCATGGAACAGTTAGAGGGTCAGAATAGTTCCGTTTGTCAAAGGGGAGTTCAACCGGTGATGATACCGGAAACTGGTCAGGAGTACCCAGATCGACAGTCAGAGTACATTGTTACACCGTTAGGTACTTTTGCCACGGGTAACAAAGATCCACTACCGGAGTACCATGCTATGCACATAGACATGGATACTGAACGGGTGTTGGAACATCCCGTTAGTGCTCAGGTGACTAGAAGCATGACGCCTAGCGCAGGGCAATTACCCAAGAGCACGTTAACATCTAAAGCTTCAGAGTTTTCACATCCGGTGGATACCGGGTTGGGAGCAAGCAGGAGACGGGCAAGGTCTGGGAAAAGACCTAGAGCATACAGGAGCTCTTCATCTTCTAGTTATGGGTCAAACGCCGCTCCACAAGGAGGGGTGGGGTTTAGGACTTCTTCTTCGTCTAGCTCGTCGTCCCCTCATAGGAGACACAAGCATAGACGGAGACATAGATCTCGTCATAGAGACCATAAGTCTGGAAGGGCTTCATCAGGACATAGTTCACATCTCCCTTTATCTCTGAAGGTAAATCAGAGGGAATCTGAATCTGGAAGCAATTCCTGGATAAACAGTCTACAGCGACTATAGAGCCTGTCGAACAGGAATTTGATCCTGTGGAGGATTATTTGGAAGAAGTCGAGGTATACGACGATACCACTACTTCCATACATCCGGCTCCGGAGGTAGAGGAGGTAGATGATACTGACACCCCACCCTCCTATATGGAAGCCATCCAGGCAGTGTATAAATACTTACCGCTAGACATTTGTCCTCCTCAACCAGTGAAACCTCCAAGAGTGACTTCTCTATTTGAGGCAGATTCTGACAGAGAACGCCTAAAGAGATGCCCATGTTGCCACAATCTCCAACGGTGGCAAGAATTTTGACTGAGATGCAGGAGGCATCCGGTTGGGACATGGGAAAGTCATCTGATTTTGTACCGAAAGAATATGCGGTACATGCATAAGAACCATACTTCAACGTGGTCACAAGCTACAGCTACCTTGGATAAGGATGCGCAGAAAGTGGGCATACTTAAGGTAGATACACCCATCCTATCTCAGAAAATGACAGACATGATTGATGTTAGATCTCGAACCATGGTATCTATGGCCTCTCAGGTAGACCTTTCTTTGGCAGCTGCTAAGGTAGCACTGGAGAATGGGGATACGAGAGCAGTTCAGGCACTGCTAAAGTCAGCAGCCAGAGCAAACAAACACATCCTGACGACATCTTTGATAACATCAGCTGATTTGCTTCTAGCTAGAAGAGATGCTACCTTGTCAAGGGCTTCAGTGCTTCCGGGACAGGGTAGGCAGTTTCTTAAAGCGGCACCTCTACAATCCGAACAGCTGTTTGGAGGGCGTTGCTCAGGTGTAGCAGATACTGACCTCGCTGAACGGCAGAGGATACAGTTGGCTAAGGGGTTTTCGGGACCTAAACCGAGTACGAGAGGTAGTCGGCCATCTACAGGAGCATATAGAGCGAGAGGTGTGGCTAGAGCGGGGAAGACTAGGTCTCGCCCTCCACCTATGCACACACAAACTGTTCATCAGCCGCAATATGTTGCGGAAGACTTTACACATCCTGCCCCTCCAGCTAGGGGAAGAGGTAGGGGTGGCAGAAGAGGTAGGACTCCTCGAGGACGTTTCTCCAGTAGGAGGCCTCGAAGGGGCAGTTTTTGATGTCGCGAGGGGCGGTTCGTGTGTGTTGACCATTCCAAGACCCTACGTGCCTGTAGGAGGCAGACTGACGGTCTTTCTGAGGAAATGGCAGGAGATCACCATCTGTCCATGGACGTTGGGGATCATAAAAAGGGGATATTCTATCCCCTTCAAATTAACCCCCCCTCTTCGGAGGAGCTGTCCGGATTGGATTCCCCCGAAGAACTTGCTCAAAAGACAGGCCTTAGACAAGGAGATACAAGATCTTTTGAGAAAGAACGCGATAGAAGAGGTCATGGACACTTCCACTCCAGGCTTCTACAGCAGACTGTTTGTCGTTCCCAAGACGAACGGCAAACTACGCCCCGTGTTAGATTTATCCAGTCTGAACAAATCGGTTCAGATAGACCGGTTCAAGATGGAGACTGCCCGGTCTATCCGAATTGCCTTAAAGGTGGAAGATTGGTCAGTCTCCATCGATCTGAAGGACGCATACTTCCATGTCCCGATTTCACAGGCGTCAAGGAAGTATCTGAGGTTCCAATGGAGAGGAAAGGTTTACCAGTTCATGGTCCTCCCATTTGGAATTTCAACAACACCAAGAGTATTTACCAAACTGATGGAGGTAGTAGCAGCAGCAGCAAGGAGACTAGGTATTGCTCTGCTGCAATACTTCGACGACTGGCTGATTCACAACCAGTCGAGGGTGATACTCTTGAATGATTTGGTCAGAGTTTGGCAACTGGTGACCAGTCAAGGTCTCATTCCCAACATAGAGAAATCAGAACTGATTCCATCTCAGGATTTCTGCTATGTGGGAATGAATTTCCTAACGGACATAGGCAGGGTGAGGGTACCACCGGACAGGATACAGAACGCAATAAAGACGGTGTTCAACGCTCTGGATGCTGTTTGCATGTCCGCAAGGAATATCCTGTCGTTGCTGGGCGTCCTGGGCAACGGCGGAGTTGAGTATTTGCCTGGGGAGATTACACATGAGACTCCTAAAAATCTAC